>JACEEZ010000991.1:42041-44541 GCA_016584305.1 Chionoecetes opilio | reverse complement strand
TTCCCTCACTTACCTCCCACTTCTCCCCCTCCGTCTCCTTCTCCCTCCCTCCCTGCCTTGCCTACACCTGATTGAGGGGGTGGAGGGGGTGGCGAGGGAGGGGGAGGGGGTGGCTTTTGTAAAGGTCACTCGAGTTGCAAATTGATTTAAAGGTCGGAAGCCCAAGGGCCCAGAATGTCCCACCGACGCGCGTGGCACCTCCTTCTCCTCCTCCTCCCCCTTCTCCTCCTTCTTCTTCTCCTCCTCTTCCTCCTTCTCTTTCTTGCTGTCCTCTCGTTTCTCCTCCTCTTTCTTCTGGTTGTCCTCTTACTCCTTTACACAGTGTGATCTGCCAGCATGTTTGCAGCACTTTCATCTGTATGGCTGGTGTGTGTGTGTGTGTTTGAGTTTGTGTGTGTGTGTTTGAGTTTGTGTGTGTGTGTGTGTGAGAGAGAGAGAGAGAGAGAGAGAGAGAGAGAGAGAGAGAGAGAGAGAGAGAGAGAGAGAGAGAGAGAGAGAGAGAGAGAGAGAGAGAGAGAGAGAGAGAGAGAGAGAGAGAGAGAGAGAGAGAGAGAGAGAGAGAGAGAGAGAGAGAGTCAATCAGTCAGTCAGCCTGTGATGTTCAGCGGACCAGGACACACTTGAATCCCAGAAGGACACATAATATCACAATACTCCTCCTGCGTTGCAAAGTCGTCCTCTTGGCGGCATTACAACAAACACGCTGAGAAATAACAACCTTTAGAATGTTTGATAAATAAAAGAATATATATATATAGTACAGTAAGCAACATCGAGTTAACCTGTTACAATATCTCGACGCTGATGGAACCCGTGACCTCATTGCGCTTTCTTCGATCATCTCTTACGTCGCATCTTCGTACTTCGTAACCCATTTCTTTTGTAACGCGGTGTGGCACTGATCGATCATGCACTGGTTACCCTTTGTGGCATTGATTGACCTTTGATGCATCTTGTATTGGCACTCTTCCTACACACCCTTCTGTTGCCTGGCACTGCCCCGCCCCATCACTCACACTAACAGACCGTGACCTTTTGCGCTCCACTTGTAGTCCGTGCTGAGGGTGAATACTTTGCCTCTCTGCTGTTGGCGTAATCCCCGACCCGCGCATCCTCTCTATCCCCCTTGATCCTCCCTGTGTTTGTAGGAGCTTTGCCCTCTGTGGCCTGTGGTGGTGCTCCATCTTCTCCCCGGCACTCAGCACTGTCTCTGTCTCCCAGTTACCCTCGGCCTTACCCCCTTCAACCCCCAGACACGCCCCTGGTGGCCCTCAACCTCACTCCAGCGGGGGCCTCTTGTCTCTCTCTCTCTCTCTCTCTCTCTCTCTCTCTCTCTCTCTTCTCTCTCTCTCTCTCTCTCTCGTCTCTCTCTCTCTCTCTCTCTCTCTCTCTCTCTCTCTCTCTCTCTCTCTCTCTCTCTCTCTCTCTCTCTCTCTCTCTCTCTCTCTCTCTCTCTCTCTCTCTCTCTCTCTGAAACCTCTTATCACTCGGAGCCTGAGAGTACCATACTCTTAAAAAAAGAAAAGGAAAAAAGGTGTGTGTGTGTGTGTATGTGTGTGTGTGTGTGTGTGTGTGTGTGTGTGTGTGTGTGTGTGTGTGTGTGTGTGTGTGTGTGTGTGTGTGTGTGTGTGTGTGTGTGTGTGTGTGGTGTGTGTGTGTGTGTGTGTGTGTGTGTGTGTGGTGTGTGTGTGTGTGTGTGTGTGTGTGTGTGTGTGTGTTTGCTTTTTTTTTCATCACTCGAACACTTTATATTTCAGCATTGTTATTGTTAGGATACTACTACTGCTGCTGGTGGTGGTAGTGGTATTGGTGTTGGTGGTGGTGCTGTTGCTAATGAAATTGATGATAATGATTATGATAACAATGATAATATATAATCCTACTATAATTTTTTTATTCTTTTATTGGAGCCTATAGCGCCTGTAGGCTTATGGAGAGTCTTGAAGCACTGAATGTCTGTCTGTTTGTCCTTCCGTCCGTCTGTACAACTAAGGCTTCGCCATTTGCTATATGATTTTTTTTTTTAAATCAGGAAAGATTAAGGTCATCTCTGGGATGGTTGTAAGCTATTTCTAAAATATTTATAAATATTTTGTCCACGCCCAATGTCCGTACTTCCGTCCGTACAGCTGAGGCTCCGCCTTTTCTGTCCCAATTTTAACCAAACTCAGAGAGAGAGAGAGAGAGAGAGAGAGAGAGAGTTTTAAATACGGTATTATGTGTGCAAACTTACAAAGCCATTCTGATTGTCTTTCTAAGCATCATTGTTATTACGGGTAACTTTTGCTAGTAATGATGATAATGATATTATAATGATAAATATTGTAATTTTGATAATAATAATAATATTAGTAATAACAATAAAAAAATAATAATGATAATAACAATAATTATAATATAATAATAATAATAATAATAGCAACAATAATAATGATGACAATGATAATAATGATAATAACGCTAATAATAATAATGATAACAATAACATAATAATATTGCA
>JACEEZ010000991.1:34541-39541 GCA_016584305.1 Chionoecetes opilio | reverse complement strand
GAGAGAGGAGGAGAGAGAGAGAGGAGAGAGAGAGAGGAGAGAGAGAGAGAAAGAGAGAGAGAGAGAGAGCTCCACATAAAAGTGTATGCAATAGTTTGCTAATAACTGATTAAGAAAAATTCTGAGATTTGGTATTTGATAAATGAAAATACCAGTACACAGTTCAACATGCGAGTTACGTCTCAGTTACCTAACAACCCTAATGTTATTACTGCTAGGTACTTCATTCCGGTGTCAGTGAAGCGAAGATCATCTTTAAAGGAGAAAGTGTGCAGACAACTATATTTTCTTAACGTAACCAGGCTCTTCGCTCCCCTCCTCTTAGCCCTTCTTCTCCCTCCCTCCTTCTCTCGATCCTGATCTTGGCATACCTCGCCGTCCTCGCTTGTGAGTTGTGATGAGTCGTCCGTCCTTTGATTAGGTGGTTGGGTTGAGGATTATTGGGTTTTCCGGCTGTTTTCGAGCTATAAAAAAATATTTTACCCTTTTGGTGTTAACCGTTTTGAACCAAAGTTTGTTTTCATAGCTGACGAGAAAGAGAATCGCTAAGAATGGGAGCTCTGGATCAGATTCCTTAAGGCACCGTTACCATGTCCCCAGTCCACGCCGCCGCCACTTCCACAAGAGACACTTCCCCCCATCTTGCATATTTACGTCCTCTCAAGCTCTATGCCCAAACGCACCCATATGTACTTACCGCCCCTACTCTACCACATCCTCCCTCAGCTCCCAGCCTCTCACTCTGACTCCCTCCTGCAGGTCGCCATCCCCTCAACCACTCGTATTCCGACCCTCCCAGTCACCGTGCCCCATCCATCCTCCGCCACCGCCCCCCTTCACGCCAACGACAGTGTCTGTTGGCGTTGGTATTGCTTTCCAATAGAGAGATGATTGTCGGTGGAAAATGTGGGAAACTTCAGTGTCCAATGACGATGGATTTTCAATGGCTTTGGTGTGTGTCGTTATTGCCTGTGTTTCACGAGACGGCGGAAGCGATACGGAGCATTTGAAACACCGTTGAGCGAGACAAATGCCCTCTAGGGACGTGAAGCGAAAAGAGGTAGTAGCATTTAGAAGAACGTACGTAGCTGAGGGAGATTTAATGGCCTGTTGTGCACATACCTGTGGCTTCAGGAAGGAGGAGCGTTTCGACTATCGTTGAGAGAGACTAATGCTCCATTGGGACTAAGGTGAAAGGAGTGAGCATCCGGAACCGTTTGAGGGAGACAGATACTATGCGCTACATCACAGGGCAGTCAAAGGAAGGAACATTTAGATCTCACTCGATACTCACAAACTTTCTTGAGGGTTTAGAATTTAAATGTAAAGAGTAAGATATTGGAATATTATTTGAAAAGCTATGTTATTGTTTAAAGGGGTTCCAGGATGGTCAAGCATGATAAATGAGTTGAAGCCTTGTGGCATACCCGTTGTCAGGACGCAGGCATGGGCTGGAGGTCAAGCTTAGGGTGAGATAGATGTTCTTGAAGCCATGGTGTAAGTTTGTGATTAGTCCTGAAGTAAGGCAAAGGATGATGGTAGTGGTGGAGCTGTGATGGTGTGCCTGTATATAGTGCCAAAACGTGTGAGGTTGTGGAGTGGTGTGTGGGGGAGGGGGGAAAGAGGAGGGGCAGATTAGATTGTATGTGGTGTGAGGGAAGGATGGATAATTGTGTTCAGGAGAGGAAAGTTACTTTGTGTGTGTGCGTGTTGTGTGTGTGTGTTTGTGTGTGTGTGTATGTGTGCGTATGTGTGTGTGTGTGTATGTGTGGTGTGTGTGTGTGTGTGTGTGTGTGTGTGTGTGTGTGTGTGTGTGTGTGTGTGTGTGTGTGTGTGTGTGTGTGTGTGTGTGTGTGTGTGTGTGTGTGTATGTGTGGTGTGTGTGTGTGTGTGTGTGTGTGTGTGTGTGTGTGTGTGTATGTGTGTGTGTGTGTGTGTGTGTGTTTGTGTGGAGGACAGTATGTGGTGGGTATATATATGCATGTAAAGTAATGTAGTGGTAATGATGGTGGTGTAGCGCATTGCTTTGTTAATTAAAGCGGCAGGTGTTCCCCACTCTCATTACCACCCGCTGCTCTGCTCTCCACCGGGCAAAAAAAAATATGATTTTTTTTTTTAGAATTGAAAACCAACGTATATTTCTTTATCAGCGGTGTGGACGCCTAAGTGAAGGTTTGTTAACACGCCTTCATTATCCTTGCCATGGCGAACACTTCGGGGCAAAAGGATCCAGGCGCTGCAGGGGACAGAGTCGGCATTAACTCATTGATTAGGACAACCACCTTGGCGTGTAAGCTCGGCCACCTCACCTGAGCAAACACGTCTAAACCCCGCAGTTATGGATCTTCCCGAGGCCACAGTGCGTTATCCGGCGCTGTGTTTGACGTGTGCAAGGGTTTATACCCTTTAGGAGGGGCTTACGCGTAGGCGAGCGAAATGCCGCTGTCTGTGAAAGGTCGAGTAAAAAAAAATTGTTCTCACTCAAAATGTTAAAGTACACAGGAAAGCTTTGACGGGCCAGGGTGCTGATGAGAGGAAGAGTGTGTGTGTGTGTGTATGTGTGTGTGTGTGTGTGTGTGTGTGTGTGTGTGTGTGTGTGTGTGTGTGTGTGTGTATGTGTGTGTGTGTGTGTGTGTGTGTGTGTGTGTGTGTGTGTGTGTGTGTGTGTGTGTGTGTGTGTGTGTGTGTGCATGTGACCAATTCTTAAGTTTCTTTGTATCGCAACCACGTTAATCCTCGTCGGTGTAATCATGCTGTCTCGACCGTGTGGTTCCCCCGCCTGCGGAGTCTGGGTTCCATGTCTGCAGCTCCTTCTTCGGCTCACTGCTGACTCAGGCCTGTCGCGAGAAGTCCTTCAGGCGACATAAAAGACCGATCGCTTTCTTTCTTCAGTGGGCGGTCCCTTGCCTTTATACTGCATGTGCTGTGGTTTATGTGGAACGGAAAAGTTTCTTTTGATGTTGTTGCGTGCTGAGTGTGGCAGGCAGACGGCCTTTTCCAGTCGCTGTCCCTTCCCTGCCTCCTGAAAGTGTAGGTGATAATCATCAGTAAGGGAGTGTGGTGGCGCGGGGCTGGGGACCTCACAGCCACAGGCTTCCTTAACTCGCCAAAACATTTTCCTCTTTTTTTTCAATTTGCAAAACTATTTAGTTTGCACGAACACATTTACCCAAAAATGGATCATGAAAGGAAAAAAATGTATTCATGTTTGAAAGTTAGAACATTTATTATGTATAGAAAAGCGAAATATAATGTAAATTCTCCTCTCACGTATCATGTTGTGACGGAAATTTAGTACTGTTACGTTTTCATATGCAGATCAGAAATCTAAGGAAAACAAACCCCTGATTGGTTGGGGCAAACGACAATCTGCTGGTAACTTTGAACTTAAGAGGAAGTCTATGCAATCTCACGCTGCTCGACCGTGTTATAAAGTTAGCAAGAAGGCAGCCTCGCTTAGTACTGGAGCCGACGTGGTGCTGCGGTGTTGGAGTGCTGCATGAAGGGCGAGCGTCCGTCATGAGCGCGGCTGTGCGGGGCTCCGGCGCACCATGAACTTGGGACGCCGGACGCCCCTGTACTCGCTGGCCGAGGACAGGGAGGAGACGGTGTATATGCTGGACGAGGACCCGCCTGACGACGACCAAGGTACACGCACATTTCCCGCGTCTTGGTGACTAAATAACCTTGCAATGTTCTCGCTGTGTTTGGTTTCAGTGTTCTGGGAAAAGCGTGAGGTATGATAAGAATATATATTTTTTTTAGAACGAAACTGTAAAGTCATCCTGCATTGTTTCTTTGGCTAAATGTACTCCTTCCGAGAATTGTTGTCTTCTCCTCAGATTTCCTTCTCATTTGCCTTCCTCCTCGCTTCGTCCCCTTTTGTTACACTCTCACTCAGGAACATCGGGTCTTTTCTTCACTGCTACGCTCTGTCTTCCCCAGATCGATCCCGGCCCTGGTGGAAGAGCTGGAATCGGAAATACGTGTTGTTGTGCGGCACGTGCGGCGCCTCGGCCGTCCTGCTGGGCACCTTCTACCTCATTATCTACTTCGTGCTCAGGTCCTACACGTCGTCGCTTCAATACTTCGAGACTATACCCACCTACGTGCCCGCCTCCGTGGTAAGTAAAAGCGTAGCAAAGGTTTTCAATTACTCTAAATCACACTCATACAAAAAGATGAGTAAAATAAATAAAATACAAGATGAAAAAAGGAAAAAAAGAAATATGCCGGGAGGGTAAAAATACATACGCCGTTTGTTTCCCTTTTTCATGTGCGTATCCGTGTGTGTGGTGCTATGGCCATTGATTCCACATATACATGTATGTCTGTGTGTATACGAGGCATGTATAGAACGTGTACATATATGAGTACTGTACATGTTTGTGCGTATGGAGGAAATGCCAATATATGAATGAATGAATAGATAAATGTATAGACGAGAGATAGATAGATAGATAGATAGATAGAGAGAGAGAGAGAGAGAGAGAGAGAGAGAGAGAGAGAGAGAGAGAGAGAGAGAGAGAGAGAGAGAGAGAGAGAGAGAGAGAGAGAGAGATATGAAGGACTTAAAGTTATAATTACCTATCACATTAGAGCGCCTGGCCGTGGTGGTTATCATGCATGCAAGCAGTTGGGTGTCGAGATAAATTCACACGGCTAGATCAAAACACACACACACACACACACACACACACACACACACACACACACACACACACACACACACACACACACACACACACACACACACACACACACACACACACACACACACACACACACACACACACACACACACACACACACACACACACACACACACACACACACACACACACACACACACACACACAACACACACACACACACACACACACACACACACACTGGGAAAGAGAAGGGGGAAACTAAACATCTGGTAATACTAAACATTCCATGGTACTAAACTTTATTATTTGGGTTCACCTCACAACACCTGTACACTTCCCGCACCA
>JACEEZ010000991.1:15000-17500 GCA_016584305.1 Chionoecetes opilio | reverse complement strand
GAGTTGTTGTAGTAGTCAATAAAAAGTTGGAGGTGTTAATATAAGTTGTTGTAGTAGTCAATAAAAAGTTGGAGGTGATAATATAAGTTGTCGTAGTAGTCAATAAAAAGTTGGAGGTGATAATATAAGTTGTCGTAGTAGTCAATAAAAATTTGGAGGTGATAATATAAGTTGTCGTAGTAGTCAATAAAAAGTTGGAGGTGATAATATAAGTTGTCGTAGTAGTCAATAAAAAGTTGGAGGTGATAATATAAGTTGTCGTAGTAGTCAATAAAAAGTTGAAGTTGGAGGTGGTAATATAAGTTGTCGTAGTAGTCAATAAAAAGTTGGAGGTGGTAATATAAGTTGTCGTAGTAGTAAATAAAAAGTTGGAGGTGATAATATAAGTTGTAGTAGTCAATAAAAAGTTAGAGGTGGTAATATAAGTTGTCGTAGTAGTCAATAAAAAGTTGGAGGTGGTAATATAAGTTGTCGTAGTAGTCAATAAAAAGTTGGAGGTGATAATATAAGTTGTAGTAGTCAATAAAAAGTTGGAGGTGGTAATATAAGTTGTCGTAGTAGTAAATAAAAAGTTGGAGGTGGTAATATAAGTTGTCGAAGTAGTAAATAAAAAGTTGGAGGTGGTAATATAAGTTGTCGTAGTAGTCAATAAAAAGTTGGAGGGGGTAATATAAGTTGTCGAAGTAGTAAATAAAAAGTTGGTGGTAATATAAGTTGTCGTAGTAGTCAATAAAAAGTTGGAGGGGGTAATATAAGTTGTCGAAGTAGTAAATAAAAAGTTGGAGGTGGTAATATAAGTTGTCGTAGTAGTCAATAAAAAGTTGGAGGTGGTAATATAAGTTGTCGAAGTAGTAAATAAAAAGTTGGAGGTGGTAATATAAGTTGTCGAAGTAGTAAATAAAAAGTTGGAGGTGGTAATATAAGTTGTCGTAGTAGTAAATAAAAAGTTGGAGGTGGTAATATAAGTTGTCGAAGTAGTAAATAAAAAGTTGGAGGTGGTAATATAAGTTGTCGTAGTAGTCAATAAAAAGTTGGAGGGGGTAATATAAGTTGTCGAAGTAGTAAATAAAAAGTTGGAGGTGGTAATATAAGTTGTCGAAGTAGTAAATAAAAAGTTGGAGGTGGTAATATAAGTTGTAGTAGTCAATAAAAAGTTGGAGGTGGTAATATAAGTTGTCGAAGTAGTAAATAAAAAGTTGGAGGTGGTAATATAAGTTGTAGTAGTCAATAAAAAGTTGGAGGTGGTAATATAAGTTGTCGTAGTAGTCAATAAAAAGTTGAATGTATGCTTAGAAAAGTCATGAAAAAATAAAATAAGTAACGAAATATTAACGTAAAAAAGAAACAGAAAATATAATGAGTATGTACAGGAATAAGAACATAAGAACATAAGAAAATAAGGAAGCTACAAGAGGCCGTGAGACCTACACGAGATAGTTCCTGTAGGTATGTGCAAGTCATGTATTTCCTACTCATCACTGTATCTAGTATCTATTAACCACTTAACGAATAATAAATGTATGATTAGAGGTATTAAGTGTTATGGTACTAGTGGTAATAAGTGGTTGCAGTAGTAAATAACAGGCTGAATGTATGCTTAGGAAGGATATTAAAACACGAAATAGTAACATAAAAGATAGTGTTAGGTTAGAGGTAGCAATATATGTGGTTGTAGTAGTATATGAAAGGTTAAATACATGCTTAATAAGAAAGAGAGAATTATATGAGTAACGAAATAGTATATGGAAGGTTAGTGGTGGTAATAAATATGGTTGTAGTAGCAAATGCAAGGTAAAATGTACACGTATTACTGTAAGAAAATGTTGAGGTAGCAATATATGTGGTTGTAGTAGTTATGAAAGGTTGAATACATGCTTATTTAGAAAGAGAGAATTATATGAATAACGAAACAGTATATGTAAGGTTAGAGGTGGTAATAAATACGGTTGTAGTAGCAAATGCAAGGTAAAATGTACACGTATTACTGTAAGAAAATGTTGAGGTAGCAATATATGTGGTTGTAGTAGTTATGAAAGGTTGAATACATGCTTATTTAGAAAGAGAGAATTATATGAATAACGAAATAGTATATGTAAGGTTAGAGGTGGTAATAAATATGGTTGTAGTAGCAAATGCAAGGTAAAATGTACACGTATTACTGTAAGAAAATGTTGAGGTAGCAATATATGTGGTTGTAGTAGTTATGAAAGGTTGAATGTATGCTTATTTAGAAAGAGAGAATTATATGAATAACGAAATAGTATATGAAAGGTTAGAGGTGGTAATAAATATGGTTGTAGAAGCAAATCAAAGGTAAAATGTACACGTATTACTGTAAGAAAATGTTGAGGTAGCAATATATGTGGTTGTAGCAGTATATGAAAGGTTGAATACATGCTTAATTAGAAAGAGAGAATTATATGAATAACGAAATAGTATATGAAAGGTTAGAGGTGGTAATAAATATGGTTGTAGTAGTTATGAAAGGTTGAATGTATGC
>JACEEZ010000991.1:5000-7500 GCA_016584305.1 Chionoecetes opilio | reverse complement strand
GACATGAGGGAATTAACTTAAGTACTAAAGCAAATAAAAAGATAATATATACGACCATGTGAGAAATATATATGTTTTGCAAATACAAATATTAAAAAAACTGTAATGAATGATTATTTTTCTTAACCCACAGAAACGCGTAATAGAGAAAAAAATATATATGCGTAATTTCATCCAATAAATATTTAAATACTTTAACTTAAGCTTCATCGTCAGTTTATGATTTCATGTTTTTTTTAATCTGTTTTCTCACTCGTTTTCCTCCTGTAATTTATCTCATATTATTTTTGGGGTCAAAAGGTTGTGTGTGTGTGTGTGTTTTGGGTTTTGGGGTGTTTTTGGGGTGTGTGTGGGGTGTGTGTGTGTGTGTGTGTGGGGGTTTTGGTGGGGTGTGTGTGTGTGTGTGTGTGGTTGTGGTGGGTGTTTTGGGGTGGGGTTTGTGTGTGTTTGTGTGTGTGTGTGTGTGTGTGTGGGGTGTGTTTGTGTTTTGTTTTGGTGTGTGGGGTTTGTGTGTGTGTGTGTGTGTGTGTGTGTGGTGTGTGTGTGTGTGTGTGTGTTGTTTGTGTGTGTGTGTGTGGTGTGGGTGTGTGTGGGGGTGGTGTTGGTGTGTGTGTGTGTGTGTGGGGTGTGTGTGTGTGTGTGTGTGTGTTTGTGTGTGTGTGGGGTGTGTGTGTGTGGTGGGGGTGTGTGTGTGTGTGTTGTGTGGGGTGTTTGTGTGTGTGTTGGTGTGGTGTGTGTGTTTGTGTGTGGGGTTGTGGTGGTGTGTGTGGTGTGTGGGGTGGTGTGTGTTTTGTGTGTGTTTTGTGTTGTGGGTGGGGTTTGGTGTGTGGGGGTGTTTGGTGTGTGTGTGGGGGTGTTTGTGTGTGGTGTGTGTGGGGTGTGTGTTTTGGTGTGTTGGTGTGTGTGTGGTGTGTGTGTGTTTTGTTTGTGTGTGTGTGAAAGGGGAAAGGGCAAATTCCCAATAAAACCAAAAAATTTAAAAAACTGACATTTAAAACCTTCAAAGGGGCCCAGAGAGAGAGAGAGAGAGAAGGGGGAAGGGGAGAGAGGAGAGAGGAGAGAGAGAGAAGAGCCGAAAAGGAGGGGGAGAAAAGGGGAGAGAGAGAGAGAGAGGGGAATCAGACAAATAAAAACCGTTTTTTGGGTAAAATAATATACAGAGAGGGGATAGCAAGAGCGAGAAAACACGCAAAACACGAACATACCTTATTTTCACACACACACCCCACACCATACACACACACACCACCACACACCCCGTAAAACACACACACGGTACTGGGTAACAAGAGAAGGCCCCGCGGGAGTAATTTAAATCCGGAAAATTAAAATATATATTTTTTGGAAGCGCCCGAGCCCAAAGTAAAGCAAAGGTGAAGATTTGTTTAATGAATGCCCCTTTGTTTGGCCAGAGAGAGAGAGAGAGGGGAGAGAAAAAAGAGAAAGAGAGAGAGGAGAGAGAGAGAAGAAAAGGGGAAGGGGAAGAGAGAGAGGAGAGAAGAGAGAGAGAGGGGGAGGGGGAAGAGAGGGGAGAGAGAAGAGAGAGAAAAGGGGGAGAGAGTAGAGAGAGAGAGGAGAAGAGAAAAGAGAAGAGGAGAGGGGGGAGAGAGGAGAGAGAGAGAGAGAGAGAGAGAGGGGAAAAAAAAAACTTTACCCAAATTTATGCAGACAATATAATTAGATTATTATTATTACAAATTATTAGACAGATGATATTTTTACGAAGACATTTTTTTGAAAGGATTGTTGAAAAAAACTATTTATTCCATTTACTATTACTATAAACTATTTATTATATTTTTGATTCATAGATAGATAGAGAGATGAAAAAATGACTTAACTATATTTAATGCAATAGATAAAAGCTACTATTTTTTTTAAAGAAAACATTTTATGAAAAGGTTTTTTTATAAAAAAAAATTTTTTTTTTTAAAATTTTAATTTTTTATTGTTTAATATTTGAGAATTTTTTTACTTATTAAAAAGAAATAAAGCAAAGGGTTTTTTTTTTTTTTTTTTTTTTTTTTTTTGAAGGGCAAGGGTTTTTTACAGATTGTTAAGAAAATTTTTTTGGTTTAAAAATCCTTTAATTTCCTTTTTTTTTGCCTTTCTTTTTTTTCGTCTACTTTTTTCTTCGTCTACTGTTTCTTCGTCTACTGTTTCTTCGTCTACTGTTTCTTCGTCTACTGTTTCTTCGTCTACGTCGTTATTCAATATTTCTTTGAACGATGGAAAAAGGGAATTTAAGTTTCTTTTTTTGTTTTTGTGATATTTTAAAAATTTCAAAAGAAAAAGATCATTAATTTTTTAAAAAAAGTTTGAGAGAACCCAAAAAAGGATAATTACACACACACACACACACAAACCCCAAAAACACACCACACCCCACACACACACACACAAAACACACACACCCCCCACACACGCCACGCACCCCACAAACACACAAAACACACACCAATCCCCTAATCCCCTCATTTCCAAAATTTAAAAACACAAA
>JACEEZ010000990.1:0-13296 GCA_016584305.1 Chionoecetes opilio | reverse complement strand
AAGATAATGATGTAGCTGTAGGACTGTTCATGCAAAAGGACACTCAAAAAACATTCTGTTAATAATATTGTTGGGTTTGTTTTGACACTACAATGTGATGATGGGAGCCAACCATTCAGTAGCTACATTGTTAAAAGAATATTTGCCTCAAGTCATAATTGTCAAATGTTCATGCCACATGATTCATCTATGTGCATCAAATGCTTGCCTCAAACTCCCAAAATATGTTGAAGATTTATGCCGTAACATTTTTGCACACTTAATTTAGTCTTAGCTCCAAGAGGCAACATGCATTCAAAGAGTTTCAAAAATTTGTTGATATTGAACCTCATAAAATCCTGGCTCCAGGCCAAACCAGGTGGTTGTATTTCACGGTCGGCCTCGATCACGGGCGACCACATCGGATCACGAGACCATTGCAGTATTAATACAAGACCTACAGCCGTTTTCAACCCACTATCCACCGATAAGTATCCTAGTTGGTTAATTAGCTAGGGTATGGAGTCGGGCAGGGATATATGGGTGTGATGTTAGGTAAGAAACTCAGATTAAATATGTATGTGATACAAATCCCCACAGATGAGACCAATATCAAGAACATCCCAATGAGCCGTTTCCTTTCCCATGACCAAACGAAAGATCAACTTACTAAGTACCTGGCATCAAACACTATTACATACAGCAAAGATTCCCCAAGCTTGTCATTGTATCTGCTGCAGGTTGGAGCAAGAGTAACAGTCACCTGCATTTTGAAGACAATAACCACGAGGAAGCAGACACACTCCTGATCCATCATGCAGTTCTGGCATCACGTCGAAACCCTCCTGATGCGCAGCTCATGTTTTTCTCCCTTGATACAGATGTCCTGGTGCTAGTCATTGCCAACTATGACATCTTGCTGAAAAATACTTGTATTGCAATGGCAACTGGAGTTGTAGAAGTTAATCCAATATGGACAGCTTTACGTGAAGATCGAGCAAAGGCTTTGCCATCATTCCATAGCTTCACAGGAGCTGACAACACTGGGAGGTTTTCCAAACTAGGGGACAAAGCAAACATGGTTGAACATCTGCCTAAAATCCCAAGGACAATTATATCATCAAGCTCTGCCAGACACTTTTCCCAACACCAATGAAGTCACGGATGATCCTGCATCCAATTAGCTAGGTTCACATGTGCAGCTTACTCACCGAAGGGATCAAATATTGACCGTAATCCCTGAGGTTGCGGTGGGCATCTTTCTGCAAAAAACACATGGCAGAAGGTGACAAGCTGGCCACCTACCCTTGGTGCTCTCAAGCAACACATCTGCGGAGTCAAATCCCACAAGCCAGAGTGTGGGGCCAGGCAGCCATGCTCAGAAGGAGTCCCTTGATCACTGCAGAATGGCATTAAAAGGACAAAGAGGCCAACTGGCACCATCACAACTAAGGAGCTCCCAGCACCAGGAGGCATCATTGAGATGGTTAGATTGCCCAATGTAAAAAAAGACTGCTTTTCCACACGAAATTATGGCAGATCAACGACCTACCATGTACATATCTGTGGTCAGTGGTGCACCGGACTGCAAGAATGAGGAAGACTTACAGGATGTCACTTTCACTGGGAAGTGATGATGGTGATGTGTTGATGACATTTATAGAATGGTAACAGACCCTCAGAAAAATATTTGTGATTTTAATATATTAACACATTCTTCCATTGTTTATGTAAAAATACCAAGATGATACCAATATATGTTCCTTGGTAAATGTAACCCTTTTTTAATAGCATAATGGGATCCCTTGTTTATACCCAAAACATCTAGGTTTATGTACCACAAAAAAAACATGATTTTAGGTTTTTTGCTCATCTAGGTGCCGAGATATTGATATATTCCATTTGGGTCGCATTTAAAAAATGGCGGACCCAAAGATGGCCTTACGAGGTTGTGTGGTCCCCATGGATCCGGTACCAGAAACACCAAAGTTCTCTGTTCTGAACTTTGCAAGATCCAGAAGGTTGGAATTGCAGGTCTGGTATCAGAGGCCAGAGCTGTGCAACGCTGGACATGTATAGTAATGCCGGAGGGGTTAGCTAAGGCAGATCGACCACATCCATCGTGTAGTAACTAGTTGAGGATCTCCAGAACCTGCAGGGTTTTACCGGACATGCTGGTTCTTTGAACAGATCACGACTGTTGCTACACTTTAAGCTCATGTCAAGTCCAGAAGAATCTCAAGAGGTAACCATACTGTGTTTCATCTTGAGAAACTGAAGGACTTGACATGTGCTCATTGAGTATGGCGGTGGCAGTCTCAAAATCGGTTGATGTGCTCGGTTCTATCGGGGACCCTGTAGGACACTGTGGGATACCTTCAAACGTGAAACTCATACAGGCTGCCAAGGAGTGTATGGGAGCGTCCGCGGTGTTTTTGTCTCGACGGAGACGCTGAAAGAAAATCGAGGAGAGTCGCGCTGCCAGGTGGCTGGGAACGGGACCAGCAAGGGCTGTGTCACGCCGGACGAGAACCATCCTGAGGATGAGACAAGAGAGGTATGTCAGGTGTCCGCTGGGATGGCGAGGGTCATTTGAACCCTAATGACCTCCGACCCGCTACCGCAGCCCGAATGAAGCTCCGTTCCAAGTCTCCTTCTCGGTGCGAGTGCTATTCGAACAGCAGATGGGGCGGCCTCGTGTCGGAAATGGATGGGCTCGTTGGGCCGAGTACTTTGGGCGTTGTTCACGGTGGACCCTCCAATACTGAGCAGCTTCACACCACTGCGGTTACAGGCCAGTGATGCCGATCCTGCCCATTGACGACACCCCGCACCTTCTTGACGAATTCAGAGAGGCCTGTAGCAAAGTGAGGGTTGTGAAAGGCAGCTGGGGTTTGTCATACAGTGGGAGTCCTCGAAGCTTGGGGTGAGCCATGATCCGCGGGGTGCATGCGTCCTGACTTGCCGCTGTGTGGCAATCAGGTACATTCCCCTGACTGGAAAAAGGGGGATGGTCGTCCATCTGGAAAGGGAAAGGGGACCGTCAGGACTGCAACAATTACCGCTGGTTATTACACTGCTCAGCGTTTACCAGGCAAAGGTGCTCCTGCCAACTATTGCTGACAACGGATTCGCAGTCATCGGTGAAGAATCAGCGACCTCAGCAGTCTGTGTTTCCACGACTTGTAAGTCAAACAACGGACGTATCCTAGCGCTCGTGTCCTGGGAACGCGACTGAGTTTTCGAACAGGGGATGCTTGCAGCCGATGTGATCTCAAGAAGGCATTTGACTCAGTGCATCGTGAGTAACCTTTGGGACCTTCTTGCGACTTCGTAGGATTCATGCAAGGGACTATTGGTTTGATAATTGGTCTGATTCTGGGACTGAGAGTGCTGTGAAGTGTTGGGCAGGTGTATCCAGCTTTATTCCCTGGGAATAACAGGAGTGAGGGCAAGGAGTGCGTCCTTGCCCCATCACTTTTCAACGCTGTATGGACTGGGTACTTGGACAAGGTTGTAGATCAAATGATTGTGGAGCAACCGTTCGGCAACACAAGATCAGTGATTATTGTTTTTGCCGATGTAATGCAGAGTAATCTTGTCTGAAGTCGCTGGAGGTCCTGGTGATGGGTCTCGAGGCGCTGCAACGAGGAGGCAAAGCTTTGGGACTTGAGGTCTCCTGGCTCATTACCAAGGTCCAGGTGTTTGGAGACTATAGATGAAGGCAGTACAGTCTTGTTCATGCGATTGTGGCGAGGACATTGAGATCTTGGAAGTTTTACATACCCTTGGTAGCTTGGCAGTCCATAATGACGGCCGGTCACGTCAAGAAGTTTCTTACGGCGGGATTGGCATAGCCCACGGTGTTATGGGAACCGCTCAGCGGGAGTTTGGCATTGTCGGTACCTGGGCAGAATGAAAAAGATCCGATCTTCCAAGTCGCTTGTGATGCATGTCTTACTCTACTGGTTGTGAGGACATGGACACTAAATATGTGATTTAGAAGGAGACGAAATCAATGCCTTTTGGTAATAGTGTCTTCGCAGAATCATGTTTTTTTTGGGTATCGCTTGGGATGATTACGTGTCAAATCAGCGATTGCACGTGAGGACTGAATCGAGGCCTATTACCTGCATAGGTCGTCAGCGCCAACTTCGGCTATATGGGCATGTGGCACGCTTACCCTGAAACCGATCCTTCCATCGGGTGTATCTGTAAGAGGTTGTGGTTGTGGGGGGTGGGGGGGGGGGTGGTTGTGGGGGGGGTACCAATCCGACGTGGAGGAGGCCAAGGGGCGCCCACAAGGCTCGGGGCTGGGGCAAGTCGATGTTGCTGTCGAGAGCTGCTTGGGGTGTATTGGGAAGGAGCCTGCATGGGAACTCGCGCGTGGTGACCCCGGGAGTGGCGTCGTAGGGTGGGCGAGGTGACTCGCCCCCCGACGTATGCCCCCAATGATTGATCGATTGATTGACTCTCAACTAAACGTTTCTTGAGAGTGTCATTCCCAAACCTTCCCAATCTTCAACTGAGTTTTTCTGCGAATATTGGATTTTGTCGCATAGTACCCTTCTGCCGCGGGCGGCCTCAATTCTCAAGGGGGAAGTCAAAGTTGCAGGGATGACTATGAAAAAATGAATGATGAACGAAATTTCATTTCATTTTACCGTTTATAAACACTCACTATAGTGGTCACTGCACTAATGTCGCATGGGGGGGCATATATTACCGAGGTTTAGCATCACTTACAGATCACATCCACGTGCACAGTACGTAGTTTACATATTACCATAACACCTATAGATACGGTACATGTCCTCAGTGACACATAAAGTCTGTAGTGATGCCTAAAATTCGTAATATATGGCGCCTGGTTGACATTAGTGCAGTGGACACTATAGATTGTGACGTTACATTAATTTTCCAAGATGTTCTTCAGCAAATGGCGAATATTGGAAAATTTTTCGTGAAAATTACTTTAGTCTTTATGGTCGGCCATCCATTGTGTTTCATGTCTATCAGCCAGCAGAGAAGCTTCCTGGTCGCTTTCCCCGCTGGACTGTAGTTCGCATGGCCAGTTTCCCCCACACTGGTCGCTCGCTGGCTGGCCCAGTGATAGCCCGGTCCAGCCCGTGTCCAATCCGCCTCACGCGAAAACAGTGGCCGCCGGGGACGCATATTGCCGAAGTCTATTGCTATAGGGGTCCAGGGAAATTTAGAACCAATCAGCGCGCGGAGGGCGGGGGTGTGGGAGGGCGCATACTCAGGGACGTCCACACCACAATAATTACGGGAACTTGCTACTTTTGTGGGCAGATATTGTGCGTGACTTTATTTAATAATATATTGTAGAGAGGAGAGAAAAAAAAGAGAGAGAGCGACGAGAGAGAGAGAGAAGAGGAGAGAGGAGAGAGAGGAGAGAGATGAGAGGAGAGATGAGACCTTCCGCGAGAGAGAGAAGAGAGAGAGTGTAAGATGAATTTATTAATATTATAATTGCATGCTGTATAATTGAGAGAGGCGAGAGAGAGAGAGAGAGAAGAGAGAAGGATGAGAGAGGACGGTCACGTTAGAGAGTTTGACCGAGAGAGAGAAGAGATGGATGATGAGAGGAGAGATTGAGAGAGAGAGATGGAGAGAGAGAGAAGGGTGGAAACAGTATAAGATGAATGAGGGAGAATGATTGGGATGTGGTGGCCTCAATCTCGACTCTACGTAGATAATAGTATAGTTGCACCTGCACTCATGTCGCCAGGCGCATATATTACGAATTATAGCATCACTACTGATTTTTATGTTGTCACTGAAGATGATCACAATCGTTTATAATCATGGATGTATAATCTACCCTGTTATCCGTGTTGTTTTAAAGTATATTCGTCCAGACCCAATTTTTGTGGCCGAATTATGTGATTTTCCAAAAAACCTAATCCACCAAAATAATTGTTCCAGGCCTTATTTCCGTAAAAAACACGACTTTTGTAAAAAGCGTGCCGCAAAAAAAAAAAATCTCCTCCAACAGGGTCGACTGTTATTGATTACGTCATTTTTGAACCCCCCCCCAGGGACGCCCGACAGACACTCTGTCTGCACCTGTCGCAAATATTATGATGAGCGATTTGTACTCGGTGTCAGACAGTGAATCTGTCGCTGTGACAGATCTAGAGTACGATGCTTCAATCTGACAGGAAAGAAATGACGCTGGTCGCGTTATAGTATGAGGAAAACGGAACTTCCGATTTTCATGGGATCCTTATGTTTTGAGCCCGAGTACGAGGTGGATGAAAAGGCGTTAGCAGTGCCTGGAGGTCGCCAGGAGACATGGCATTATCCAACCATGGATTGGTAAATAAGGTAAACCATTGTGTGTGGGAATCACAATGAAGGTACTTTCGAGAAAAGAGAAAATCCTTATGGTAGTTTGGAGATACAGTCAAAAGTCATACTCGGAAACCACATACTAGCATTAACTACAGCATAGAGTTGGGAAAATAGCGGGGCGGGAAGGCAGAAAGTGTGGACAGCCACACCACCCACCAGGGCTCTCACCACAGGGCCACGCCCACTCCACACTGGTACTTGGTTATACTTGGTATTGTTAAGAGGCCAAGCTCAAAGTCGTGGTGTCCACCGCTGCTGCCAGCACTGGCCGTCCATGTCTAACAGGGCCACCTGGTCTGGTATGGTGTTGGATGAGTCACTGTCTTACGGGGGGCGCCGCCTTGTCCAGCACACCCGGTACACCGGCTCAACTCACACTCGTCGTCCAACCCACACACTGGGTAGGCGACTTAGTCGGCGCTGCACACTATCACCCAGGTTTCTTTCACCAGCCACCCTCCGCTACACACCGTTTCTCAACACAACTGGCCCGCCCCAACACAACTTTTTATAGGCGTGTATAGGCGACACACGCACTCCTTTCCGTGTGCAAACTTTTCTCGAAAGGCACAGCTTCTCTTGCTGCACCCATAAACGGATGCATGCATGTGGCATATAGCAAAAAAACAAGCTATTCAAGAAACACCCAAAATATCTTCAAGTACTATATTTATCTCGTGTTTACGTGCCTCTCTGATCAGCGCGGGGAAGAGTAGCCTCCCTGATGCTACGTCACCGAGCCTGAGCCCTGAGCGTCTGCAAACCTGGAGAGCGTTTTGGAAACTCGGGGAATTTGGCAGATTTTGATTGCGGATTATTAAAAAAACTCTACACTGCCATGCCGTTGTTTCGCCACTGTCCACTTTAAACGCGTCTTTGGACACGGCAGGCCCAGTGAGCAGGATTTAGTCCCAGTGCTCTGTGTAACAGCTAGTTAACTTATTTAGCTGAAATATAACCACTGGGTCTGTGAATTCCTGTGAACCGCGGCGTAGGCGCTCCCCACAGGGATGTAGTGTAGGCTGCCCAGGACGGCATTGTGTTGTGTACCGCGTTGCTTCAACGTTTGTTTGCAGATTCATTCTCTCGCCCTTTAGGCCGTCACTTGGTGTGAGACGGAAGCGAACCCACATGCTGGTCACGCCACTGGCACGTTAGATGCAGTTGACGCAAGGGGGCACTCAGAGGGCTAGTTAAAGGTAGCAAGCACCTCCAAGGGTTATGGGGAAACCTGCTGTTAGGGGACAGGCGTAGACCCTCATTCGGGGCAGTTCCACCTCTGTGTCCCACCCGATCATGCATGGTGGGTCATGTCCCAAACACGCTGCGTGTGGTAGTGTAGGCAGCGTTTTTTAGGTGTTTGCAGCTGTGATATTGGTCTTGGTGTTAACTTCTTAGGTAATTGTTAGCCAGAAGGGCCGCCGAACAGTCTTAATAGAGAGCAAGGTTTTGATTGCTCCCTCTCTGTCAGCATTGAACCTTCCAGGTGACCTTTGTCCGTCACATTTTTTTACTGAAGCTTCATATTTTGTCTATGACCAGGATAGGGTAACAGCACCTTAGCCATTTCACACACAGCGTCAGGACTCTCATCAGCATTTCTCTGAAGCAACACTTCCTCGGTAAGAAAAAAACAAAAAAAAAAAAAATCCTTAAGGGCACTTCAGAAAGAGCTCCTGTGTGACCTCTCAAAAAGGCGGATTTTTTGAAAAACACCATAAAATTTTTTCAGGATTTTCCCCAGGGGCAGCGCGGAAAAAAAAAAATTTCGGGGGGTTTCATAGGCCCATCCCCAAGAAGAACACTGTCTCAATTCCACCCACCACCATTCCGAAAAACGGGAAAAGCGCCCCAAAAGATGACATCTGCACAGGGAGGTGGGGAAAAACTCCCGCAATCCATTAGTCCTTTTTATTGAGCTTGGAAGGAAAAACATCAGCCACTTAACAACTTTTCCCCCTCCCAGTTTAAATACACAGTACTCTCCATGGAATAAAATGTGACAGAAAACAACTAAAAAAGTGTATTCTATCTTTGTCTGTGGAGTTAGAAATTTCATTAATCATTTTTTCCCATGGGGCTCTAATAGAAAAAGAGCTTCTGTATAATGGGGGTTGCCCAAGCTAGTCACAGGCGGGCCAAAATCAAGCCTGACAGGGGTGTCCTACCTTGTAGCTTTTACTTGCCCCCTCACGTTTGTCAGCTAGCTCTTTTCTGGTTTTCTTGCCCTTCCAAAAGCTTTTAAAGCCATTTTGCATACGTCTTGAGAGGGTGATGCTGTCCCACCCTTTTGAGGACTCCATTCTTCTTGAAAAACCCCAGAAAAGATAAAAAGGGGCGAAGCCTTCCCCCCAGGCGTCGATGGGATATTGGAGGGGCTGCTGTGACTGGGTCTGCCCCCGAAACTTTTACTGTGGTTTGGAGCGTCGGGGGGCCTGTGATTCAAAATGGTGTTGGTTTTTTTTTTTTTTTTTTTGGATTTGTGTTGGGGGGCATTTTTTTATTAATTGCCAATTTAAAATTAAAAAGAAGAGTGAAATTCCTTTTAATAAGTGATAAAATTTTTGGATTCTTTTTTGTTGCAAGGATCCCAAAATTCCCCTGCCAAATACAGATATCGGATCTTAGGAGAATATTGCAACGGGTTCACTTCAATAACCTGCTAGTCATCCACCCCTTTTTGCCGGCAGCCCAACGGAAATTCTTTCCAGGGGTAAATCCCCAGAAGGTTTCCTTCCCCGGATTTGAAGCACAGCTCATCTCGATTCCGCAAGCTTCTTTTGTGTTTTTTCGGGGTTTGGCACTGGTTTGCGCACGGACCATCATTCCTAGGGTTCTGGGGTTTCCTTTCCAGCCTGTTGTACTCAATGAAAACATTAAGATAAAATTTTCCTATCCCCCTTCATGGTGCTTTTGTCAGTTTTTGTTAATTTATCTCCTCTACCCACCCGCAGCTGCACACGCAGATTTGCTTACAAAAGGGAAAAAAAATATCACCCCAGGCCCCCCATACTGCGCCTTTTGGGGCCCCTGTAGGATCTCCATTGTCGCTTGCTTTTGGGGGGCCAGGTGTGAAAAAAGTACGGAGCACGCAAGTAAAACCGTGACTTTTTTTCCCCGTCCAATTGCCAAGGCAACTCTTGGAGCGGCATGGGAAAGCTGGTTTGGGACCCCCGGCTTTTTGGGCCAATTTGTCCTCTTTTCCCCTTCCCCCAGGGCCAGGGACTCCTGCCCCCCTAGATTGTCCAGCAGGCTTGCATTTGAGCTTTTTTCAGCGCCTAAAGTCTTTCCCCATAATTTGAGCCCTTTAACTCAATTTGAGATTTTTAATATCAATATTTAGTTTTTTGCTGTGACCTTCCCAATTCTGTCTTTCATTCCCGGACTTCTTGATCCCACCATGTGCCCCTAAAAGGGACTTTTTGGGGGGCCCAGTGGGCCCCTTTGGGTTTCGCTTTGTGCTCTTGTTTTCCTGTCGGGGTAAAACAGGGTTTTCACAACTCCGCCTTTCCCTCTCTTGGCCCCCTCTTGTTTCGTTTTTCTGAGTTGACATTCTGCAGGTGTTGTGTCATTTTTTGTTAGTTTTTTTTAAAAGACTCCGCATTGGGGAAGTAAGGTATTTGGGTCAATGTTTTCACCTACAATCCCCCAACATCCTTCCTGTCGGGGGTGTTATTTCGGTTGCCAAATCCTGTTCAGTTTTGCACACCTGTTTGGGTTTTTGCCATTGCATATCTCCCCAGTGGTAGATCCTGACTCTTTGGGGGGAGTATGGTGGACATTTGATAGCATTTAGCCAGTCCACTTGATCCCCCTTTCCCCTAGTGATGGCCACAGAATTTTACGGGTGGGGGAAGTCCTTTGTGATTGAGAGTGCCCTCGGCCAGTTCATGTTTTTTCTCCCATTTGCCAGTGCCCGGTTGCTGCTTTGAATAAAGCAAAGGCTTTTTTGAACTCCTTTGGCCCCATTAAGCACAAATTCGAGGGTTAAAGTTTTTTTCACAATTTTGGGAAAAAAATATGACATATTATCCCCAGCTGTCATTCCAAAGACCCTGAAAATCATTTTTAGACTGCCCACTAGTTTTAACATGGTATCGGGAGTCGTGTCAAAACTAAAAAAACGTTTGAAAAAATTCAAAAATGTTCTTTGACTGGCGGTTTTGAAAAAAATATTTTAGAAAAATTACACTGGGGAAAAAATTTTAAGAAAAAAAAATTTTGAGTTTGATTTGAGTTATTTTGACTAAAAAGGCATGCGATTCCCAAAATTTTAGGAGTTTTTTTTCTAGCACGTCAATTTTTTCTCCCCAAACTTTACCCCCCCAGAAAAAAAAATTTCCCCTTTGAGCTGTAGTAAAAATTGCAAGTATTACGATTTGATCATCGAGAGCTATGTGGCAACTTTTTTGTGCAGTTACAATTTAACAGTGCGGTTTGAGGTGGGCAGCTCCCCCTAGGGCAGTATATCAATATCGCAAAAAAAGAAAGCTAGGATAGTAGGAATTTGGAGGATTTGTTATGGCTTTTCTCTTAACCTTGTAACAAAATACCATTTAATTTTTATTTCTTTTTTTTTTGCTGTTTTTTTTTTTTTTTTAAAGTTGTAATATTTTAGCTTTGTGTTTTATTTAAATAGGTAATATTTTTTTTGTTTCAGATCATGCTGCTCCTGTACGTCTCGTCGTAAAGCCTAAACAACCCTGACTCCTTCTGAAATATGTGGTGTTTCACCATTTCCAAGTCAAGGGCAAGTATCGCGTATTTGTCAAAAAAGATATTTTGCATATTTTTAAATGAAACTCGGTTTATCAAGACAAGCTATGGCCCCCAAAAGTGGGCAAGAGGTGTCGAGAGATTTCGGTGGGACCAAAGGAACACGTGAAAAGTTGGATTTTTTATCCCCGGTTTTGGGGAGCAAAAAGAAATTCCACAGACTTTATTTTGTTTTGTGAAAACATCAGGATTTAACAAAAAAATAAAAGTAAAATAGAAAAATTTCCCAATCTACCGTCAGCTAAAGACCAATGCCCCATTCAGCTGAAATTTTCCCGTGCCCGTTTTGAACAACTACCCCTCTAGAAGATTTAGTGATGTTGAAGAACGAAGACAGCAAAGAGCAGATTTTTTAATTCACGAGGATCAGTTCGTAGGGGGGTTGTAGCACGAGTTTAATGATTTTTGCCCGTGATTTGGGCCTATCCAAAAAAGCTTAGAAATATGCACAAGACTGAACGAGGGGAAAAAAATACTTGAACAAAAAAGTGACGGTATCATCTTCGAACCAGAGAAAGTCATTTTTTAGTACTTTCGAAGGCCAGCGGTTTTTTGTTTTGCCATAACTTCCTGGTTTCTGAAGGAATTAGGGCTTCAATTACAATCCCAAATGAAGGCCCCCCATTGTTTATTGAAGCTCAAAGCGGAGTTGAAGGTGTCCTTTACACAAGGGGAATTTTTTGGCGCAGTCCCTAATTTGGGTTTTTTTCGGTCTGTCTTCGTGAAGAAAATGAGATGAAAAAGGTCATTGAGTTATTGCAATAGACAAAACACAATTGGACATCTGTGTGACCTTAAAAAAGGTGTCCTTCCTTCTTTGGGCAACAACGTGGGGAAAACAAAGTATCCCTGCTTCCTTTTATGGGGATAGCAGAGCTCGAGAGAAGCATTGGGTTCAGACGAATTGGGCCCCCGGATTATTTAAACCTGGAGATCCCTAACATTTTAAATGAGCCATTTTTGACAGGAAGAAAAAAATATTCCCACCTTGCACTAAAACTAGGTCTCATGAAACAATTTTTAAAAAAACATTTTCAACTGATGGCGCGTTTGAAGTACAATCTTGGCATTTCCGGGGGCGTCAATTTTAAAAAATAAGGCCGGGTTGTTTTAGGTCACAAAAACGACAGATCATCAAAGAGAACATTTCAACGGTATATGTCAGACCTTGAAAAAAAATGCTTGGGTATCATTTAAAGACGTCGTCAAGAACTTTCTTGGAAAAACGTGCAAGTAATTTCACAGAAATTGGGCAGAAACTATTGGAGAGCACAAAGGCTTTGGGTTTCAACAGAGTATTAAAGTACATTTTTTTCATAGCCACTTGCCAAATTTCCGGAAAATCTTGGTTTCTGCTAGGACGAGCAAGGTGAACGATTTCACCAAAATTTTAAGGTTATGGAAGAACTTTCCCAGGGTAGATGGGATGTGCATATGATGGTGACTATTGTTGGAGCATCAAACGCGAATTCCTCCAGTTGAACACTCCCAAAACAAAAATAAAAACGTAAAATTTTTACCTTAACCTGCACACAATTATAGCCTTATCCTTTCTAAAAAACATGAAATGTTAAAAAACATTTTTATTCAGCATTTCTTTCCTTTACATGGTTGTTAACATTTGCAATTTTTTTTAAAAAAAGCAGTTACGTTATGTACAGTATTTTTATATTTTTTTGAAAACGAAAATCCTACGTTCAAAAACTTGACGTAATAGAGAAAAAATGAATCAGTTTTGGATTTTAGCACCCAAAAAATTTCTTTTAAAACAAGTGTCAGACCCAACTCAAAAAAAAAATTGTTCCCCAGTGTTTTTTATTGTTTTTTCGCAAGATGTAAATTGGTATTGAGATCTTTTTTCGTCTGTAGGACAAAAAAACTCTACCAACTTTTTGGCAGCTTAAAAAAGTCAGAAAAACTTATTAAAAAAAATAAAGTGGGACATACACAAATGCGCGTGGCATGCGGTGCTCATCTCCCTGGCATTAGCCCCTAGAGCCTGTGGGGGGTGAGGGCCCGTTACCCCGGGACACAGGGTAGGTGACCCCGGGTTTTCCCCGTTACCTTCCCCGGTAACCCCCGGTTTCCCATTTTCAACACCCAAAGGAGGGGAAAAAAAAGCTGGGTAGGCTGGTCATCGACTTTCCCTGGCCCCCAAAAAGG
>JACEEZ010000989.1:0-7500 GCA_016584305.1 Chionoecetes opilio | reverse complement strand
TTTCCTTCCTCTCCCCTTTCCCCTCCCTTCTTCCTTCCCTGGGGCTTCTGTTCCGGGGTTTTTTTGTTTTTTGGTTTATTGGTTTTCGGTACCAACGGTGTGTGTTGTGTGTTTGTGTGTGTGGGGTGTGTGTTTGGTGTGTGTGTGTTTTCACCCAGGTCTTGTCCAGCGAGCTGGTCGCGATCGCCAGTTTCACCCTCTTTTTTGCGAGGTTGGGGGTCATTTTTTACCAAAGGGGAAAAATTTGGGGCTTGGGGCCCACACCACACACCCCCTCCCCCCTTTTCAAGGGGCCCCGTACCGCCCGAATTTTTACAGTGGGAAAAAACCCCCGGGGGGGGAGCCCGGGGTCGGGGATCGAACTGCCAAAATCCCGAATGTGCCAGGGGGCCCCCCAAACCAAATTTAGCCACACGTGTGTGTGGTGTGTGTGGGTGGTGTGTGGTGTTTTGTTTGTGTGGGGAATTTTATCTATTTTTAAACCCCCCAGTAAACAACTCATTTTTTTCCCCCTCCCCCTCTCTCTCTCTCCCCTTTTCTCTCTCCTCTCTCTCCCCTATTTTCTCCCCTCTTCTCTCTCCTCTCTCTCTCTCTTCTCTCTCCATTTTACTCCTCGACCAAATTGGCAAGGAATAAATCACCCAGAAAACTACACTGGGTTAAAAAAGAGAGAGGGTAAAAAGAGAAAAGAGAGAGAGAGAGAAAAAGGGGGAGCCACAAAAATAGTAAAATAAATTTTAAAAAAACCCAAAAACCACACACCACACCCCACACACACAAAAAAAACCCCTGAAAATAACTCTTCATTTTTTCTAACTTTTTGTAACCCGAGGAAATTTTTTGTTTTTTTCAAATCAAACTAAAATTTAAAGCTATATAATGGGTAAATTTTCCTTATTGTTCTTTTAGGTAAAAAATAATAAAAAAAATATAAAATGCTCAAAAAATAAAAAAAAATTAATTAATGAAAATTAAAATTAAGAGAAAACAAAAAAAAGAAAAAAAATAATGAAAATTGGGGAAAAAATTAAAAGGGGCAGAAGGGGGAAAAAAAAAGGTTTTGTATTCCCTTTTAGTTGTATTCTCTAGTTGTACTTTACAGGGCCTGGAAAGCTCGTGTGGCCCCGTCTCCATAAAACAACATTTTTATCATTCTCCTTGTGCTTTTTTGTTGGCCGAAGCCCCCCACCCCGGAGAGAGGTCCAAACCCCCCAACACCCGGGTTTCCCATTCACTGCTGGGTGGGGCAGGGGCTTTGGGGTTTTTAAAGGAAAAAAAACCATCTGGGTTTTTTGTCCGCCCCGGGGGTTTGAACCCCGGGGGTTTTGGTTGTGAACCCAGCGTTTTCTAAACCCCTCCCCTACAGTTTTGTGGGAGGTCTGTGTGTGCGCGGGGTGTGTGGGTGGGGTGTCTGTCTGTGTTTTTGTGTGTGTGTGTGTGTTGGAAAAATTTGAAGGGAGGGTTTAAAAAATTTTTTGTTTGGGGAAGAGCTTTTGAGGGAACGACGGGGGAGGAAAAAAGGAGGATGGGGGAGGAGAAAAAAGGAGGAGTTTTTAAGAGTGAGAGAGGAGGGGAGAAAATGTGACCGCGCAAAAATTTTAACCAAAAAAAATTTTTTTTCTCTCTCTCTCTCTCTCTCCCCTCTCTCTCTCTCCTCTCTTCTCTCTCTCTCTCGTGTAAGTTTCAATAATCTAGTTAGTTTGTTTTTTGTTTGCTTTACCAAGGTGAGAGTAATACCTTGACACCTGTTTGTGAGAGAGAGAGAGAGAGAGAGCGAGAGAGAGAGAAAGGAAAAGGGTAGATTAATGAGACTGGTAGTAGTGGTGGTGATATGAGAGAGAGAGAGAGTAGTTAATATGAGACTGGTAGTAGTGATGTGATGAGAGAGAGAGAGAGAGAAGGAGAGAGAGAGATAGATTATATGAACTGGTAGTATGGTGGTGATGAGAGAGAGAGAGAGAGAGAGAGATAGATAATATGAAAAAATGGTATATGGTGTGATAGAGGAGTGTATGAGAGAGAGAGAGAGAGAGAGAGAGAGAGAGAAAAGGTAGATTAATGAGACTGGTATAGTGGTGGTGATATGAAGAGAGAGAAGAGAGAGAGAGAGAGAGAAGGATAGATTAATGAGACTTTGTAGTAGTGGTGGTGATATAGAGAGAAGAGAGGAGAGACGAAGATGAGATAGAGAGAGAGAAGAGAGAGAGAGAGAAGAGAGAGAGAGCAAAAAAAGTGACGGCAAAAAATAATCAAATAACAGGAAACTGGTGGAAATAGAGACACACACACACACACACACACACACACACACACACACACACACACACACACACACACACACACACACACACACACACACGAACTCATATCACCTGCACTTGTCCTGTTTGTTATGGTAATGAGACGGTGGGGCCCAATTTGCCGTCTGGCCGCCCCGGAACAAGGTACAAACTCTTAATAGGCCGATCTTTCAATGGCCTTCCAATATCTGAATTCAATCAAACTTGGACTCTTGATTTTTTCCGCCCGCTGCCTCTCAAACGTTTCTGCGGAGTGGAGACTGGATTGGCCCTTCTCTCTCTCTCTCTCTCTCTCTCTCTTCCTCTCTCTCTCTCTCTCTTTCTTCCATGCTCTTTCTCTCTCTATCTCTCTCTCTCTCTCTCTCTCTCTCTCTCTCTCTCTCTTACTTCTCTGCATTTCTGTCCTCTCCCTCATCTCTTCTCTCTCTCTTACTCCTGCATCTCTTCGTCTCTCGTCTCTCATTCTCCTCTCTCTCTCTCTCTCTCTCTCCTACTTAACTTTCAATTTTTTTTTTTTTCTCGTCTTCTCCTTTCACATTCTCTCTCTCTCTCTCTTCTCTCCTCTCCTCCTCCTCTCTCTCTCTCTCTCTCTCTCTCCTCTCTCTCTCTCATCTCTCCTACTTCACATGCATTTTTGGATGGTCTCCTCATCATTCTCTCTCTCTCTCCCTCCTCACCCTACTCACTCCCGTCTCCAAATAGTCTAGTCTTCTCTCTCCTTAGCCTCTCTCTCTCTCTCCTCCTCTCCTCTCCTCTCTCCCTCTCTCCTATCCTCTTCTCCCTCTCACTCACTCTCTTCTCTCTCTCTCCTCTCTCTCTCTCTCTTCGTCTCTTCTCTCGCGCTCTCTCTCTCTCCTCTCTTCTCTCTCCTTACTACTTCACTCATTCTGCTTACATTCTCTCTCCCTCTCTCCACTTTTTATCTTACCTTGTCATTTTTTTTTTTTTACAATTCATGCTATTTTTCTTTTGTACGTGTTCCCCTCCTCCTCCTCCCCCTCCTCCATACTCCCCTCCTCCTCCTCCTCCTCCTCCTTCTTCCCTTTTCCCTTCTTGGTTTCAAAATCCCCCCCCCCCCCAAAAAACCCCTTTCTAAACTTTGGGTCCTTGTTTTTTTTTTCCCTTCTTTTTTTTTCCCTTTTTCCCTCTTTCCTCTTTTGGGGGTTTTTTTCCCTCCCTTTTTCCCCCTCCCCCCTTTTTCCCCTCCCTTTTTTTTCTTCTTCTTTTTTTAAAATAAAAACACTTTCTTTTTTTTTCCCCAACCAAAAACCCCAAAAACAAAACCACATTTTTACAAAAATTTGGGGGTTAAATTTTTTGGGGGGGTTTTTTTTTTTTTTTTTTTTTTAATTGGGGTTTTTTTTTTTTTTTAAACGGTTTGGGGCGGTCCTCTCTCTCTCTCTCTTTTTCCCATTTTCCCCTTTTTTTTTTCCTCCCCTTTTTTTCCCTTTCCTCCCCCCTTCTTTTTCCTCTCTTTTTTCCCCCCCCTTTTTTAAGGTTTTTTTTTTTGTTTTTTTTGTTTTTTTTTTTTTATTTTTTTTTTTCCCCCCCTCTCTCCCCCCCTCTCTCTCTCCCCCCTCTTTTTTTCCCTCTCTTCTCTCCCCTTCTTTCTTTCCCTTTTTCTTATCATTTTTTTGTCTCTTCCCTTATCTCCTCCCCTTAAATTTTTTTTTCGGTGTTAAGGGCTGTCCGGGGCCCCTTTAAATACGGTCTAAGTGCATCATCCTCCCTTAAAGTACCCCTTTTCTGCCCCATCAGCACTTTGTATTTAACTCATCTACACTACCCCCAAAATTTTTTTTAAAAAACCCCCCATTTTTTTTTTCTTTTTTTTTCTAACGTTATTTTATCATAAAGGGGGTTAGAGTTTTTTATCCCCTTAGTACTTAAACCCCTCTTGGTATCTCATCTGTTACGTTAGAAATGTCTCATATATTTCTTGCACATATTATTAACTCACGCTAGAATGGGTTTTTTTTTTGCCCTCTTATCATTGTTCTTAACTTCCCTTATCTCTTAACGGGTGGGGTCCTTTTTTTTTTCCCTTTTCAAACTGATGTGCTAAATTACGGGGGTGGGAAAGGGGGGGAACACCACACACACAACACAAACCAACACACACACACACCACAAACACCCCCACACACCAACAACAAAGGGAAATGGGGGAGAGGGGGGTGGGTTCTGTATGGAAGGGGGGGGAAAGGGGGAAAAGGGGAAAGGGGGGGGGAAAGGGGGAAAAAAAGGGGAAAGGGGAGGGGAAGGGGGGAAAAGGGGGAAAGGGGGAAAGGGGAAGGGAAAGGGAAGGGGGAAAAGGGGAAACAAGGAAGGGGGGAAGAAAAAGGGAAAAGGGGCCAAGGAAAGGAAAGGGGAAAACCAAGGGAAAAGGGGGAAAGGGGAAAGGTGGGAAAAGGGGAAGGAAGGGGGGAAGGGAAGGAAAAGGGGAAATCTATTCATATGTTAATAGGGAAGGTGGATCAAGGGGTATTTTTTTTTCTCTCTCCCCTCCCTTTTTCCTTCTCCCCTCCCCTCTCTCTCTCTCTCTTCTCTCTCTCTAAGGGTCGTCCCCTATACCACCCATCTACCACACTCTACATCATACTCTTAGTCATCTCACTCATCTTATTAAAGAAAAAACACTATTTATTTACTGTATAAACCTGGGAAAAAGAGAGAGAGGGGAGAGAGGGGAAAGAGAGAAGAGACCTTACCTTTTTTTTAAAATTTTCAAAAAAAAAATTAATAAAACAATGTGGTCTTAACTGTCTCAACTAACCTGTTTTTTTTCCTTCCATTTTTTCCTCCACCATGTTTTTTCTCCCCCCCCCCCCGGGGGCCTCTTCCCCCCCTCCCCCCCCTCCGTCAGGGGTGGGCAGGGCAGGGGTTGGGTTTCAGGTGGTAGAGGGTTTTGATACGGGAAGACAGGGACAGTTGTATAGCTTGAAGAAAACTGTGATGAGGAAGAAAAAAAATTTTGTGTGTGAGTTTGTTGTTTTGTGTTCATAATTACGATGATCTATAAATATAATGTAATATATTTTTTTAACGTCTATTACATTTTGTATTACATTTTGAAATCGGTGATATAATTGGTATATAAATATGAGCAAACACTGTATCCCCCTCCCCCCTTTCCCCTCCTCCCCCCCCTCCTCTGCCCCCCCTTTCCCCCCCCCCCTCTTTCCCCCCATCTGCCCCCCTCCCCCCTCTTTCCCCTCCTCTGCCCCCCTCCCCCCCCCGTAAAAAATGTATAACACAAATATAGTTTTAATATCGGAGTGGCGGCGTGAGGTTAATTACTGCCATGTTGCCAAGTCATTCATAACTACAAGATTATTAATACAACGATCGCAATTAAATCACCGACTTTCTAACTAGCCTGAAATCACGACCCATGTGTAATCTGTACGTTGTAATAAACACTAACTTGGGTAAATTATAATTGAAATAAATATAAATAAAATATGTTAAATAATAAAATATGGAGTGTTATTTTTTCTTACATCAAAATTTTAAAGACTTGTAACATATTTTTTTGTAGATTTCATATAAAAAAAAAAAAAAAAATTCAAATACCGAAAATCTGCAAATTTGAGAAAAAGATAATCAGGAAAAAAATAAATCCAAATTTTAATTACATTCAGGAAAAATCATTAAGAAATCAAAATATATATAAATCAAATTAGTCATCACTATAAATAACTTACTTTCTCAATATAATTATAGTGCTCATAAAGTATTCAACAATTAAATAATACTAAAGGCAACGCAACTAACCATTTATATTTATTTATTTATTTATTTATTTATTTATTTATTTATTTATCAGAGTAAAAAAAAAAAAAAAAAAAAAAAAAGTACGGGGTTTTTTTTTTGAAATTTCTTTTTTTGAAATAAATTTAAATTTTGGAATATCAAAAAAATCAATGAAGTCATTAAGTAAAGAACAATGATGCAATACCTGGGAGGGAAAGTCATTAGTGGGAACAGGTGATTAGCCAGGTGGTGAAGGAAGGAAGGAAGGAAGGAAAGTAAAAGGGATGGGAGGGATAATAGCAAAACACACACCCCCCCCCCCCCCCCACCCCCCTCCTCTTCTCTCTCTCCTTTCCCTCCCCCTTTTTCCTCAACTCTCTCTCCCCCCCCCTCTCTCCCCTTTTTTTAAATCCCTTCTCTCTCTCTCTTTTCTTTTTCTCCTCTCCCCCCTTTTCCCCCCTCTCTCCCTCGTTTTCCCCTACGTCTGGTATTGAGTGGAGGCACAGACTGGAAAAAAAACAGATAAATTTTTTCAGTTGTGGGAGTTGTAAACCGCGGGGGGGGGGGGGGGAGGGGGGGAAAGGAAAGGGGGGGGGGGGAGGGGGAGGGGGGGGAGAGGGGTTTAGGAGGGTTTTTATATTTTGCTTGTTTATGGGGGGTGGTGCAGGAGGGGGGGGGAAGAGGGGAGAAAGAAAAGGGGGGGAAGATATAAAAAAGAATCTTAACATTTAAAACATGGAAAAATAATTGAAGTTATTTTTTTTTATTTTTACTCTTTTTTTTTTATCCTCTCTCTCTCTCTCCTTTTCTCCCTCCTCCCCTTCCTCCCTCTCTCTCTCTCCCTCTCTCTCTCTCTTCTCTCTCTCTTCTCCCTCCTCCTCTCTCTCTCTCTCTCTCTCTCGCCTAAATTCACCAAAACTTCCAAGAGATATTTTCCCTCTCTCCTTCCTCTTCCCCTCCTCTCTCTCCCTTTTCTCTCTCTCCTTCCCTCTCCCTCTCTCTCTCTCCCTCTCCTCTCCCCTCTCTCTCTCCCCGTCTCCTCTCTTCATTTTTCGCAACAATTTAATTTTTACTCTTAAAAACTTTTAGGTAAGAAAATGGGTTGGTTGTTTTTTTTATTAATAAAAGAAAGGAAATTAGAGAGAGAGAGAGGAGAGAGGAAAAGAGGAAGAAAGAAGACAGAACAGACAAAAGAAACGACAGACAGCCAACGAGAGACAACAACAAAAGACATACAAAGTATCAAAAAAAAAAAATACCATAAGAAAAATTTACATCAAAATGTCCTACCCTCCTTCCCCCCCCCCCCCCCCTCCCTTCCCCTCCTTCCCCAACCCCCCACCCCAAACCCCCACCCTCCAGTCCTCCCCACCCTGAGGCGCCCCCACCCCCCCCCTTCCCCCCTTTTTCCCCCCCACTTCCTGATATTTCATTCTTTCAAGTT
>JACEEZ010000988.1:0-13421 GCA_016584305.1 Chionoecetes opilio | reverse complement strand
TATTATTTTCAATAAGATACATTTTATATGGTTTATATTGTTCAATTTACTTAATAAAACTTTCTTATTACGACAAGATTTCATGATTTAATAAATAAAGTTGTCACGATTCACCATATAACTATACAAATTGTACTAGAAACTTGTAATAGCAAATTTTACATGAACCAATTATTAGCTTCATTGAAATGTTATTTATAAGATTAAAATTATTGAATTATGTATATTGGACACTTTAACTCTATATATTCAAATTTTATTCTGTCATGATCTCTAATTTACTCATATCTACTACACACACTCGTTCTCACATAGCATTCACCATATACTAGAAAAGCTACTAAGTGACATATCATTCGTGAAACAAGATTAAGTAACTTTATCAACCTATCTCTAGTAAACGCATATATTAGCTTAAAATACAATTATCTTATCATTAGAAATATCATTTATCAACTCATGTAAATTGAAATCAAACCTCAATCCGCAAAACATAACGCCATTTACACACAATGCTGACTAGAAGTTAATTTATTTCCGTAATAGAAGGATAGGCAATAGATAAGTTTCAAATTTATGTTTGGTTACTTCGAAGTTAATTATTAACCAATCCTTAGCCTAGTAGATACCAATGTCAAAACTCTTCCGCCTTTATTACTAAAATTTCGAGTTACCCTATCACCGTGTTGTAATATTTTAATAATATTGGGTCGTGTGCTGTGTCCATGGTATTAGCGAGTATTCTGTATAAAAATAGCCGGCCAATCCCTTTCAAGCATGACTTCATTCAGAAATATTTACAATAGCTCGTCCGATTAATTTCCTAATTTAAATTCAGTTTGTTCCAGCCTAGAAGTTATGTTAAGTTTATAAAAATAAGGGTTTAAGTTCACAGCTATCATAATTAATGATTTCCTCAGTCAGTCATTTCTATTCGCCGTAATTTTTCAAATGTTACTTTACAGTAATATTTGTAGCAATTACTTCATTTTTAAAAGAAACTTGTAGCAATTCGTTTTATCACCAGGCTCATTCTTGTATGTTTGATAAAATAATCTGACCTTCCGAATAGTCGCTATTATCATTCGCACATATAGCTCTAACTATATAGGATTATGGAAAGGTATTAAATAGCTCTGACTAGCCGGCTTCATAAGAAGTTATGGAACCTGGTGAGCAAAACTAGGTATAAGCAGTGAGTTCATTCATAATGATATACTACTAAACCTCATTCCAGCTGGAGTGCAACGAGAATAAGGGATTGGGTCTGAGTTACATCTAGGGGATGGGACTGGAGTCCAACAAGGTAATTGACGCGTACGTACTCATAGCAAAGTTTAAGGGAAGTTAGGGTTTCAATTATTCAAAACCTTTTTAGTTCTCAAAAATGCACATGGTCGATGAACACGAAAAATACCCATGTGTGTCAACCCTTTCTCTTGATTGTCTTAATGGCTAATTTCTTTGCTGGCATACCTGAATTAGGCATTGATAAAATTTAATGCAGTTTGACCTCTCTTGATACTCTCAGTTTTAATTTTTGTGTCAGTAATTAGGTCTATTTGTTTACTTTAATAAATTTATGTTGATGTATATGTTTGTGTTAATGGATATCATTCCAAAGATGTTTCTATTATTGTCTGACCATATGTTATTGGAATTAACTCCATTTTAAAGAGTCCTCGTGTTGTTGCCGTCGCTCCCTCGCTCAAGTCTTATGTTATCAATGTGATATTTTACCCTGGTATTCTAAACTTTCAATCTGGCGTGTATTTGCCATTGACTTATATTCGTTCTGTTGACATCGTACGGTTTTTAGTTTTGGTGTCCTTGCCGATTAGATCCTGGTCAATTAGCTTTTCCATCCCGAATACAATTGGAGCACCACTAGCTAAAATCCCTTTCCTTTCTTCGGTGCTGTTCACAATATTAGTTTTTCAGGGTAATAAGCCTTCTTTGGTTGGTCTTTCTACCTGCATTTGGGTCCAGAGATGTAAGGGGTTAACAACGGGACGGTCCTTTGTAAGAAATTTATGGCCCTAAGTTGGCAACGTGTGTCGTCAATTAGCATATCCTATTTTCAATCTACATCTGCCGCGAGGCCATTGCGGACAGATGGTTTTAGGGGTGACTCTTGCAGGATCTGTAGGTTAATTGTGAGCCTTCTGAAGGATAGAACACAATATTTGAGGAGAAGACAGTTATCTCATGAGAAAGGTTAGGGGATCAGGCAAATGTTCTGCCTGACACCACAAGGCTACTAAGCTGTTTCCGTGACGCCCTACTCATAGAACAGGCTTTTAGACGGCAGATAGATGAGCAAATAGGATTGTATAAAATTCGTATATTATGAATCGTAGCGGGACTGTAATTTGACTAACCGGTCTCCGGCCGAGGCCATTTCAAGAGGATGGGGAGCCTGATAAAAGCACAAATTTTTTCAGGCATTCTACAGGGTCCTAGCTATGATTTTGAGAGGGAGACAAACGATCCAATTACTCAGAAGCCTCTATGAACCATTTTTGTGATAACGGCTAATTTTCACTTAGAAAAATCTTGATGAAATCAAGATTCGCCTTTAATGGCAAAAGAAATATTCCGTATATGCAATACATCCACTAGTTTGTTATTTTTTTCATCCTTCTTATAATCTTCAAGATCACACTTTTCAAATTTGTACCAGGAACAACCGTTCTATTACAATGAATTTAGGCTTACATGTATGCCATGAATTACTTTACGTTACATGTACTTAGGTTTAAGGATGCAACACTGTCTGGCTAACTGTTTATGTTTTGTGTGTTGCAGATTTTGAAGAGCCCCAGTCCATCATCTGTGATGGGATTGGTTCAGCGGTGTGCAGTCTGGCCAGAAGAACGCTCTGCGCACACTTGCTGTCCCTTAAATTCAATGGAGCGTAGCAATTCGTCGCCAGCTGTCTATGGATCTTTCCTGGATGAAAGTGCAACCTGCAGTTCAAGAACTCACGCTCTGCCAGTGCCTCTTGCATTTGGTGGCTGCCACAGACGTGGATGAGTTGATCAGGAATCATGCACAGTGGACAAATCATGTCCACGACCAATTCAGAAACCACAGAAACTGGCAAGGGCGAAGAAGCGAGGGAGAGGATAGCCCTCCCGCTCGCAGAAGACCGATGCCGTCGTCCTCGCAAATGTTTCGACAAGACCAGCTGCATATTTTGCACCAAAGAAGATGGACTTAAGCATGATTTCAAACCCTAGGGGCAGGATGACAATGTTAGATCAACTGGCCCGAGATCTGTTGGATTTCAGATTTTTGACCAGATTGAAGGTGTCGGTGACCTCATTGCACTGGAGGCCAAGTGACCATCTTGCTTGCTTGGGTTGGACTGTCGGAATCGTCACCGGTCCCCTGATCAGGACAGGAAAACCTGACGGATGCCAGTAAACCAGACAGAAAGCCCGAAGAAGAGGCATTTGCTGAGCTTGTCACTTCATCGAGAATGAAGTGGAAGAAGGCACATTGCTCCCTTCAAATGTTTGCTTCCCTACGGCATCATCTACGAAAGTCTTCTTGCTGACTTTGCATCAGGAGTGAGTTCAACAAAGTTCGGCTTTAAAGAGCAAATGCCTGTAAGCACTTTCCATATTCACAAGAAGCAAAGTGATGGAAAAATTGGCTACTTTGTCTTGAAAAAGGCATGCAACAAAATTGAAACAGCCATGGAGACTGACTATGAAGGAGATGCACTAATTTTGGCAAAAGCTCCGTCCAGGATTTGTGCAGAGGACATCCTTTCGTTCGCTGTGGGTTGTTTTCTTTTAACTTCAGTGGCTCCTTATCCCCCTGACTGCCAGAAAACTCTGTTCCAGCCACCTCAAGAGTAATGGTGGACCATGCTGATGAAAGGACTGAGCTTGAAAGATCAGGACTGCACAGATTCCCAGGCCTGTCTCACTGCCTGTCAAGATCCTACTCTTCAACTGCAAAAAGAGAGCCGGAAGAGACAGAGCAAATACCCAAGCATCGATCACGACATTCGTTGGAAATTGAGATCCACCCCTACCACTCTACATTGTCCTGAAACCGTCGCACACGCAGACCTAGCTCAAGAAAATCTTGTTACCCATATGCATGACTTGGGCCTGAGTGTCAGATTATGACCGGGTGCTCCACCTAGAGGAATCACCTCTGGCACTGCTGATGTGTGAGCGACATGAAGAGAAAGGGAGTTTTGTGTGCCCAGTCCAGTTGCGCTTTCAGCTCTTCACTTAGGGTCCCTTGATAATATTGACGCACCACCCTCAAGCACAACATGCCACACGGATCATTCATGGACAGGTATCAGCCTGTTCCAGTTTCCTACCAGTTCAAACATGGGCCAATCCCAAGTGAGATCAGCCCTAGCCCTTCTAAAAAACACTCACCCAGGACCATAGTCTGCCCTGAAAACTTCATCCACTGTTCCAGCTGTGGCACTTCGTAAGGGAAAGCGTGGGCTGGTGTTCCCCCAGAGGACTCGTATGACCATACCGACCGCACAGTGGACACCTTGACAAGGCCCGCGACAAAGAGAACATTGGCTGGAACATAGCCATTTTGCTCATGGAAAGGAAGACGTTGGGTCAGGGGAGATGGCTGTTGCCTGTTCTGCTTACCACGCCTCCATGTGAAGATAGCCCCGTTGACTTGCAGCCTGCAATCACTCAGCTCCTGCCCGCTCTTCAGTGCGAGGCTTGCCACCTGCGCAATGGTCAAACATGGGATGAATGTTCTGCGTGAAGCACATCAGTTTCTGATCCTGGGGAACTATCCTGTCATATGCCTTAGATGCTCCGCTGTATGCATGCCAAGTTCGTTCAGTGCCCTGGCCGCACACAATCATGGGCGAAGACCAGTAGCGTGGTCATGTTTGGAGTTCTCCATTTGAGATGGCTGGTTGGAAGACACTTGGGGACTACTTTGGGAGGCATCAGGCTGGACAACCGCGATTAACTCAAGTCGCAGGGCATTGCATCGTCTAGCACGTGCGAACCGTCTTTCCTGACGGGCCTCACACCTCGACTGAAGACCAGACACGCCCCCAAGTCATAGGTTGCTCTCGTCACTGGCCAAGAGCAGCGGGATCTCACCAAGAGGCAGTGTTGGTGACACACCAGCAATGATGAGAGGTTTTGAGCATGGAGACGGGACAATGGCCTGCCAGGTGAGTCCACATTCCATTACTGGATACCATCCTGCGGCTGGAAATTTCTATGGCCTGATCTTTGTAAGTGCACACAGAGAACAAGATTTCTCCCTTATACGTTGAGGATCACTGAAAAGCTCTTGTGCCATGGTTCGTCGCTCTGGACCACCAGAACTATGCCCGGTGGCTCCCGGTGCATATCAGGGGACTATGTAGATTCTGCCCCCAGCGAGTATTCAACACCATTCGAAGTCACGCGAACTGGGTCGTTCGAAAACAGCAAGAGGTTTCGCCATATACCCTTTGACCAGCCACGAACAAACAACGAGCTGTGAAAGGTGAAGGATAGCAGTGGGCCTTACCGAGAACCCAGTTGCCTTCAGGAAGTGGATGGTTGCGGGACCCGGAGTGCAGGCGCGACTCCTGGCAAGGTTCGGGGAGCAGTCTGCCGACACCCCCAAAAGTGATGACCAGTACCATCACAGGAGGGTCTTCTATCCCCACAAGACTATCCAGTAAGCAACAACTGTGGACCTTATCCAGGTCATCAGTGAGATTGGAAACCCATTCAAGGATGACACCCCAGGAACTGCCTGGCCCTTGACACACGGAATGTCATCGGACATCCTGTTGTCAACACAGTCCGCACAGTAGAGCCTGTTGCAGAACAGTATGAACATGACATAAGTCAGTGTTTGACAGATGCTACACACTCCACCATCACCAATTAGAAAAACAAATTGCCCCTGTTCAGCTCGCCAAACACCGAAAGACGAAGATAAGCAGGTCGGACAAGTGCCCTATGCTGAAGGATGACGTGGCCTCTCTTTTCCCGTCTCTACATAGTGCCAGCACGCACCGTGATGGGACCCTGGCACCTTTCTTCAAGCATGAGAATTCACCCATACCCTCCTTCTTTGGGCTGAAAGAGGGAGCTGCGACAAGGGAAAAGTCCGATCTCACCACATATTCTGGCCCAGAAAGAGCGCAGAAGAACCCTCTGGCTCATTTGATGTTGATGCTCGATGGTGCTGCTGTGGTCCACCTCCTCCCGTGAACTGGCATCACTACATTTGACGATTTGCAGTGAGTGTTTGTTCCCCACATCATGAGGCACTGGAAACGCTCTATGAGAGTAGATGTGGTATGGACAGGGGTTACCTGAACAACTATCAAAGAATCACCCAGAGAGAAAACGGGGGAAAGGTGTGCGAAGAAGGTGGCAGGCCAGACCAATGTCCGAGGCAATTGGCCCGATTTCCTGGGCGTTGGAACCCCCCACAAACAAGGTAGAACTCCTGCAGTTGTCCTATCAGAGAAGATTGTATCCACTACCTTCGCCAACGGAAAGGCAGGTCTTTGCAACACTGGGAGCCTGCTGTCGTCTGCATGGGCAACTGACCACTGCGATGCCGCCAATGTGACCACGAAGAGGGCTAGACACAAGATTGTGGTCCATCTACAAGATGCCCCTAGAGAGTGGATGCACCACATGCTTGGTGAAGCACCGTGGTACTGACGTTCTTGTCAGCCTCATCGGGAAGTATCACTTTCTAGCCAGCAGTATCCATGGCTGACATCTGGGTCGCCTTCGTGCAGTGGGCAATAACTCCTTTTCCTACACATCAATGCATCTGTAGTACTCTGTGGCAAAGAGAAGTCCACAGCGCTACCAGTGTTCACACAGCTTCACAGGGTGTGATACGACTTCATTCCTTTCTTTGAAAGGGAAGAAGTCGGTTTGGGAAGCATGGGGTGTCCTATACCGAAGTCACAGATGCCTTCAACTTCATCGTATAAGAACATCCACATGCACGAAATCACCGTGGATTGCCAGGAGTGCCAGATGTCTGGAACGATTTCACAGTCGTTATATATGGACAAGACCAGCCCTCTGGTTGTCGGTGATGAAGCAAGAAAAAAAAGGAACTGTTCGTGCCAGAACAAACAGAACGATGGAGAACTCCCGCCAACTCAACAGGCTCTGCTGCAGCACAGCCAGCGTGCAGTGTACCGAGCTGGCATCTTGGACAACCTGTCACCGAGGCCCAACAACAGACCCCACCTGCTGAAGGCGTGCGGTTGGAACTGATGCAGAAACAAAGTCCTGGGTTCCTGTACTGGACTCGGCCGCCTGCGGCAGGCAAAGGCTGTAAGTGAACTTGTGAGTGTGCCTGCAAAAGTGACTGCATGTTGTGGCGGGAAGATTGTGTCATGCAAGAAAAGCCAGCTGGAAATGCACCGAACTGTGCAGCTGCAAATGTGAGAAGTAGACACATAATTACAATTATGAATCATACCTGCATTGTGAATACTGGTGCTTACAAAGACATGGCAGTCCTGCAGCTGTACAGGAAAATCAGGATTGTTTGTAGTAATGAGCTTAATGAATACTTATTTTCTCATAATGCACCGTCGGTAGATTAACCACTGTCATTGTTTGAATTGCAAGGAGTGTTTTTAATTCGTGTTCTGCTTAATAAACTACATGGCATTTCGGCGATGTCCGCAGGGTGCGTTTAAAGTCGAATAATATTGAATTTATGTTTTTTTTTTGACAGTCCATATTGGAATATTTTTGTTTCTGGAGTTATTAAATCATAATAATACAGATAGCTTGCAGTCCGAATAAACATATCCTTATGACTATTCTTTTAAAAAACCCATTTATACCTCCTAATTTCCACATGCGGAAATGTCAGAATAATAAGAAAGCGTTCCTTATAGCCATCTGAGTGATGGGATCATTTGTCCTCCCCTCTCCAAAATCATAGCTCAGGGCCTGTAGAGTGCCTTAAAAAATTTTGGTGCTTTGTTATCCGTCATGTCCCCATCACTTTCACTAAGCTGCCGGATCGTAACAGTGGCGGTAATGATCTGGCGGCTCCAGCGGCGCCGCCACTGAAAACTTTTGAGTACAAACCCGCGAGTTATCCAGCCTCACCTGTGCCTTCCTGAAGAAGACGTCGGCTCCCACGCCTGTGATAGCACTCAGGGGAATCATAGGATTTCCTAAAGGGTTTCTCGCTCCGCCTACTTAAATAGTTACCAAAGACATCTATCTCCTCTTCGTGAAGTTGGTGTTGATACCACCTCACGGCTTCATGCTGTCGGCTGCTGGCTGGCTGCCCGAAGGCCGCGCTGCCAGACGTAAGATGAGTCCTTGCTTGTATTTCATCTCTTTACTCATATATATGAATAATTCCTCCAAATGCATCATATGTCTACATTCACCTTAAAAAAGTATTTTCATAGCATACCAAGCATAATGAAGATGTCTGTAGACTTCGCGACCTCTGCTAATACCGGTCCTTGCGCATCGGTTGGCCATTGTGCAAGTTTAACGACGAAATCGACGAATTTTCCGCGCTGTGGGTTCCGTCGTTGGACTAACGCCCAAAAAAAGGTCTTTAAGTGTTTTTTTTGTGGCTTGCTGGCCTGTGCGACCCCTAAATATAAAGCCATCACATTGATACGTCGTTCCTCCTCACACGCATCTACTCGAAAGTGTTATGTAAAATATATATCAAGCGAAGAATACTAACAACTTCAATTTTCTGATTTACCCCTATATATAATATATATATCTATATTATATATATTATATATAATATATATATATATATATATATATATTATATATATATATATATATATATATATATATACATATATATATTATATAATATATATATTATATATATATATATATCTATATTATATATATATAATATATATATTGTTGTGTGTGTGTATTTCTCTGCTTCAGTGGCATTGTGTTCCGGTTGTTCCACATGTGATTACTCTGACAGTTCTCATAAAAGCTTTCAAGATTTAAATCACTGCATTCTGACAGTTCTCATAGATATTTCAAGATTAAACACGGTGATCTGACAGTGGCTCATAACCACGTAATTTCAATGTTTTGTACTTTCACTGCACTTTCATATACATTAAATTTACTATCTTTTTAACAGTTAAATTTCTACTTATCTTTTGCAGTTCATTTGTTAAATATTTTGCTGCTGTCCATGTTTTATTCACTACTCATAGTCTTGCATTTTAACATCTATAATTTACTGCAATACTTATTGGATATTAAGTTATTTGAATATATTATGTACCTGACTCTTCCACACCATTTCACCCTCACGCGTCATAAATTTGCTGTGGGGGGGGTGGGGGAGGGGGGGGGGTTTGGAAACAAGAAAAATAAGAGAAAACAAAAGGTAGCTGTGAACGAATCTCAAGACCTAGCAAACTGCAAAATTCCTTTAATCCACCAAAAATAATTGATTCCAGGGCATTATTTCCGTAAAAACACGACTTTTGTAAAAAGCGCGCCAAAAAAAACTGTCTCATCCTCCAACAGGCCCCGAATATTATTGAGGAATTCATTTAAAGGTGGTCAATGAAAACACCAGTCGTCTGCATTTATGTTCACATTTGTCGGATCCTCTCTCTCACTCAGCAAATGTAATGATGACGATTGTAGTTCGGTGTCAGACAGTGCTCCTGTCAAAGCTGTGACAATGTGTGACATATTTAGAAGTATCGATGCTCATCTGAGACTGAAATAGATGATTCTGGTCCGCGTCTATGAGAAAACCAGCCGCCGATTGGATTGGGCGCACATGTTCGAGGCAGAACATTGGGAGTTTTTCAAAGGCTAAAGCCGCCAGTGTCCCTCTCGCATACTCACAATCCCATCTGCTGCTGTGAGGCTGAATGTCTTATCGATTTAACCGTACATTTCCTCTGTCACTTCTTTGGGACATATCAGAATTACCCTTTATACAAGCAAGCTGAACACAGTTCTTAATAACAATGTAGTTTAACATTTTTATTTGTCTACACTGGTGGAAAATATTGGCAAACAATTGAATACTTGAAAACTCATCTTTGAAGATCGTCTTTTCATAAAAAAAACGCAAGTTCAAGCAGAATGAGCGCTTCAGGAAATATCTAACTTGTATGTTAAGGTCGATTCCCTGATACCTGTTTTGGTAAGGGTGTATATGTCTCTCTTACGACGACGAACATTTAACCAAACAGAGTGTGGTGCGTTCAGTCATCTCCACAGAAACCATCCCGCCGGCAGGATCTGTTATCATCGCACACTTTTCCTGTAGACACCACAGGGTAGGAACTCCTCAGCCCCGCCGCCCTACCTCATGGCCTCATATCTCTGTACTTCCTAACTTCTCAGATAGCCAGAGGACTGTCCTCCTAACTATTGATCACGGCCGTTTAGTTTCATCACACTCGGCCTATCCCTCTACTGGGAATATTCGTGGGGCATCCGCTCACCAACCTACCGTTTCCCACATAAGATACTTTCGTCTTTCGAACGGTAAATAGTAAACAAACCTATTCAACTTGTCCTTTCCATCCCGGAACTGTTCGTTGAGGTGGCCAACTCACTTAAATTACTTCTTGGTATAAATTTTTCTCGCAAGACAGACAGTACACACCCAAAACAGGGTACGCAGTGAATGCTTTACATCAAGTATATATTTCCTGAAGCCTCATTCTGCTTGAACTTGCGTTTTTCCATGAAAAGACGATTTTTAAAGAATGAGTTTTCAAGTATTCAATTGTTTTGCCAATATTTTCACCAAGTGCAGACAAATAAAATGATAAACTACATTTTTTATTAAAAACTGTTTCAGTTGTTGTATTGAAGGGTAATTCTGATCTGTCCCGAAAAAGCACAGGGAATTTACGGTAAATGATAGATCATTCAGGCTGAAAGTGCTGAGGATGTGACAGCCTGAGAGACAGGCTTGAGCGTGAGCTTATTAGAAAACTCCCCATTGAATTGAATTCATGCTAAAAAGGGAAAATGTGCCAGACATCAGAGGTCATATGGCACTATGGCAAAGCATTATAAAGGGGAGGGGTTTCAGAGAAAGTGAAACTGTGATGGAAGGGGAAAGGAACGGAACGTTATAGCAGTATGGTTAGATCAGAGGAAGGATGTGTATTTGTTGGAGGAAGGAGATCAGAAATTGGGAATTGGGATACCCCCTATCCCAATTCCCAATTTCTGATCTCCTTCCTCCAACAAATAAAGAAAGTTTCATGGAGGCAGATATCATGAGGCTTGTAGCAAGAAAGCAGGAGACAAAGGTCTTGTCTGTGGGAGCGAAAGCCGTGAATGTTCCAATGAAGAACAGACAGAGTGTAGAGGTCAGCGGGTGATGATAGATGACGGGGCGGACGAGCCGACTGACGAACAGGTGTTAGAGGAACCTGAGAATCAGGAGGACCTGGCACTTCTCCAAAACATGGATTGGTAAGTAAGGGAAGCTATAATGTTTGTGTGGGAATCACAATGAGGTACTTTCTAGAAAATCCTATGGTTAGTTTCGGAGCTACAGCCAAGCGTCTTTACTCGGAAACCACATACTAGCATTATAGCATAGAGTTGGAAAATATGCGGGCGGGAAGGCAGACAGTGTGACAGGCAAGGGAGTGTTGTTGACTTGTTTGTGATGCAGACTGCCATACAAGGCTACGCTATATGGTGTGGCTACGGTGTTGCATAAAATAGGTAACGCCGCGAAATAAGTAGCGCCTTACCTCACACCCCCGCCGTTTCTTACTTATTTACCACAAAATACTCCTTTATAAGTGATTAACCATGACGTGTGTGGTACTGTGGATGCTGGAGGTACTAGAGGAGACAGGAGAGAAGAGAGAAAGGCATTGGAGGTACCGGAGAGAAGGGAAGAAGGCATTAATTAGTGTAGTGATTAGTCAGTAAGAGCAAGGCATTGAGTGATCTAGCTCTGTACACGTCTTATGTCTATGTTAAGTGTGCTTATATGTATGACAAGGCAGGTGAAGGGATTATCTTGTTAAAAACTTCCATCTAGTAGCTGTCTCTCGATTCGTCTTCTTCTTGTGACCTTTGACGCTTCATAGTATAGACGACGTATCGCTTCATAGGTCCTCTTCAAACTTGGTCTCCTTCGTTAACAGATTTGTCAACTCTTCCCTTGTCTATTTCATCTGGGATACTAAAACATTTTCATTAGTTTTGGTCTGTGTGAGTGAAGGCGTCAGCTGATGGTTGTGTGACAGTGTTATACGGCAATATCTTCTCTCCTGTCTCCTCTAGTACCTCCAGCAACCACAGTACCACACACGTCCTGGTTAATCACTTATAAAGGAGTATTTTGTGGTAAATAAGTAAGAAACGGCGGGGGTGTGAGGTAAGGCGCTATTTATTTCGCGGCGTTACCTATTTTATGCAACAACGGGATTTGGGTTGGGGGGTGATGTAGACCAGGGTTCTTCAAAGTACGGGTCGCGACCCAATACTGGGTCGCAAGCCTTTGCTCAGTGGGTCGCCACATCGTAAACTGATAATTATATAATCAATATGTGAAATGCATTAATAAGAGAGAGAGAAAGAGAGAGAGAGAGAATGCTGATGGGAGAAGGCAGGACTTATACGCATAATTTTCACTTGTCAATCAATTAATACTATTTTTCTCTACTTACGTAGTTACAATTTACAGAGCACTTCTACATATTTAAAAAAAATACTTTTAATAGATAAAATTTACATTGGCACACTCAAACATATGCAATTATTTTGAATACATAAATGCAAGTATGTATGTATATATGTATGCAGATTTATATGCATATGTATATATGTAATTGTAAAAAAAAATCATATCGGAAAGAGAAAGCAGCTACAGACGTATAATAGGGTCGTGAATGTAATGCATAAAATCAAATTGGGTCGCGATGTAAAAAGTTTGAAGAACACTGATGTAGACAGTGTGACAGGCAAGGGAGTGTTCTTGACTTGTTTGTGATGCAGACTGCCATACAAGGCTACGCTAGGGTGGGGCTAAGGGATGGGTGGGTGGGTGGTGGGTTGGGGGGTGATGTAGACATTGCAACAGGCAAGGGAGTGTTGTTCTGCCCTTGCCCTTGTCTGCCGAACAAATCTTTTCCACACATTTAACGTGTCCGTATCGGTCGGAAACGTGTGCAAACTTCTCTGGAAAGGCACAGCTGTCTTGCTGCACCCATAAAGGATGCATGCATATGGCATATCGCAAAAAAAATCTATCAGAAACACCCAAAAATCTTCAAGTACTATATTTATCTCTTATGTTTACGTGCTTCTGGATTAGCGCGGAGAAAGATGGAGGCCTTTCCCTCATTAAATGTGGACAAAAAACGACGCGTAAGGCTTAATTGATTGATTAATCAGAATGATGAAGGT
>JACEEZ010000987.1:0-11095 GCA_016584305.1 Chionoecetes opilio | reverse complement strand
CACAGCCCTGCCGTGTCCCATTCGTGGTTCTTATTGTCTGGGATCGAGTGGGCGGTCTTTATCCGCCCTGCAGCTTTACCCCCTCCCCCAAGCCAACCAAATATTATTAATTTGACCTCCGGTAATAACCCAATGGTGCGTCCACACTGGCAACAAAACATGTTGGAGAAACACAGAGTAAACATAGTAGGCAACAATTGTGAGGTCGGGAATGATTCAATTTTATAAACATGTTGGCACTGATATTTACGTGATTATGTTGGTAACCCGATTGTGGACGATTTAATGTCGGGGGAGATATCGGGACAGACACACAGACAACACACACCAACAGCGACGGCTGGTTCCCTCGCTGTAGGCCTACTTAGGACAAATCCATGGAGTGGACGAGGGAACAACGGTACAATTGATAGATTGTTACCGCGGACACACTTTGCTCTGGAATCCTCCCCTATATTCATATAACATAATTTTAGAGGGCCGAGGGTTTTGGCGTGAAATCACAGCAATTCTAAAAGCGGAGAAAGATGAGGCAGAAAAAAAATGAAAAACCTTATTGCACAGTTCGGAGAGAACTTAAGAAAACATATGAGAGAAAATCTGGCAATGGAGCTAATGATGCGTCCCTTAGCCAGTGGTTTGCATTAAACGGGCATGCAAATTTCTGGTTGACAAACACACGCCACACAGGACCATACGACGCTGGATTTCAGGTAAGTAATATAGCCCTTTCCCAGACATTAATAGCGCATTTTCGCGGCCGCTCGGGCCCCGGTCTGGACTAGGCTAGTCCCGGCGTCACTCTTTTTGCGAGGCATCTAGAACGGTTTAGCCCGGGTCCAGATCGGTGCAGCCCAGATAGCGGGACCGCCTTGGACCACACTCGGGGGCGCATGCGCATTTACAGTCAGCGGGCAAGACACAAGGAGCTTCTTGTGGGCACTGATCACTGTTAGGAAGATGACGACTGAAAAGCTTGAATTTTTAAAGGTAATTTCACAAAAAATTTGCCATTAGTACAGTACCTGTCGGTAGTAACACGCATTAATTGAGACCATTTTAATTGCACAAGAAAACTTGCATGATAATGGGGTAATTTATCCATTGCAATGCCTGCTTAACACGGAAATCCTCAGTATATAGTGGATGCCAGTATAGGGTGCAGGTAATTATATTCGCTACTACCCAGTGGGTTACAGGGAGTTTCGTACCCAGGTGTTATTAGGTTGTATATTGTTTTGTATATACCTGGTGTAGTTTCGTAACTCTACCGGGTAGTAGTCAAGTTTGACTCCAAATTCAAAAGCATAGCAGTCTTATGAGGGCTTTTTTGTATCAATGTATAAAGCATATCATATTAATATGGTATTGACTTTAGGCGTCGAAAAATACTGAAACTATTACAAACTGAAACTATTACAATGGTAATGGGTAGGAAAACAACAACGAAGAAAGGTTTGTCATGTACGAAACAACTTTAAGTTCTGAGCTGATTGTACGAAACGAGGGATAATTTATAGTTTCACCCAACCAACGATTTTCTGATGTGCCTTTAGTTTTTCTGGGGTGTTTTTGATGTTTTGAATGAATCTGCTAACCGTTTGTCGCAATTTTTTTTTTTTTTTTTTTTTTTTTTTTATGATAAAAGTTGGTTGTTTTTTTTAGTTTTTTTTGTAGGTAAAGGTTAGTTAGGTTTAGGTTCATTGTTTTGTTTAATTTTTGAAAAAAAAAAAAAAAAAAAAAATTGCAAACAGAAACGGTTAGCAAATTCTTTCCCAAAACCCATAAAAACACAACAGAAAAACATACGTATACATACGTATATAATAATACATACGTATATAAAATTTAAAAGGGTATTGCTGTATATTTTGATATATTTTTTGTATGGTTTTGGGTGTTTTTGCATGGTTTATGGTGTAATTTGGTATATTTTTGCATGGTTTTTGGTGTATTTTGGTATATTTTTGCAGGGTTTTTGGGGTGTATTTTGGTATATTTTTGCAGGGTTTTTGGTGTATTTTGGTATATTTTTGCATGGTTTTGGGTGTATTTTGGTATATTTTTGCATGGTTTTGGTGTATTTCGGTATATTTTTGCATGGTTTTGGGTGTAGTTTTGGTATATTTTGCATGGTTTTGGGTGTATTTTGGTATATTTTTGCATGGTTTTGGGTGTATTTTGGTATATTTTTTCATGGTTTGTGTGTATTTTGGTATATTTTTTGCATGGTTTTTGGGTGTATTTTGGTATATTTTTGCATGGTTTTGGGTGTATTTTGGTATATTTTTGCATTGTTTTGGGTGTATTTTGGTATATTTTTGCATGGTTTTGGGTGTATTTTGGTATATTTTTGCATGGTTTTGGGTGTATTTTGGTATATTTTTGCATGGTTTTGGGTGTATTTTGATATATTTTTGCATGGTTTTAGGTGTATTTTGGTATATTTTGTTTTAAAGAGATACTGCTAAGAGATATTAAGAGAATGTAGTGCACACTTAAGGTAAATGTTCACACCATAATTAATTTTAGTGTTTATAACTATGGGTACCCGGGGTAGAAGCCACACTTTACACTTCGTTTCCAAAACTTTACATAACACAACTAGACTTTAAGACTTTTTCCTCCAAAAATCATACTGTCCATTGAATAGAGATGCAAGAATATTTTTCAAAGAATGAAGAATGACAGCTAAACAAATTTACTTGTATTTCTTTTCTTAAATGTAAATTTCTTTTCGTAACGTATTACATCCTTGTTTCAGATTTGGATGCAACACTTGCGGTGGAGCCATCCCACCTATGGAGGGGCCAAGATCTGCTGTACTGATGAAGAAAGCAGGTGTACCTACCGGCAGTTCCTGGCCCTTCAACTTCAATGGAAGTTGGGAAATGTATGATTATAGAGTTAATGTAAAAAAAGTAGTGTTAAAGCATTATATATGTATTGGTAAATTCTGGCCATGAGCTTCTTGTATTCAACATGACAGTTAAAGAAACGTAATTGCTTCATGACCAAGAGGACCAGGTTCCAATCTCAGTCCAGATGGAGACATTTGGGCTTGTCTCTGTATGCTTAAGACCCTATTCCCCCTTGCAGAAAGTAGGTAGACATCTACAGAAAGTAGATGTAGAGGAATTGTGGCATCAATATCCAACAAGGGTGGGTGGCTTATATTTTTTATTTATCTAACTAAAATAAAAGAATAGAAGAGGCACTTGCCTAGTTTTTCGCTATTTTGTTGTTGTAAGTCATCCTGCTGATTGCATGTAAGGTTTCTTATTATTAGGGGTGAAAAAATAAAGATTAAAAAATGGGGGGGGGGATAACACCCTTAATATATAGTTACACACATACATACACACACACACACGAACACAATAAAACATTAAATTTATATTCTGTTGATTTTCAGGTTACGTATGCTCGCTTTGCGACACTGAACACAACTCAGCAGAGATAGCCACTCTGCTTCGCTACTCATTATAAACTTCCTAAACAAGACGCAACTTCCGGATTGGGCCTCATACAAATTCAAGGTTTGGACATGTTTCCGGTTGTCTTCTTTGTTTGCAATATTGTCACCCTCTTAAAATAATGGTTAATATTCCGCAGTAGTTGGCGGGCTCCACAGGCCTTAGAGCTTACGTTTTCTCTCTTAATTTCGGCTCAATATATTGTGCAGTAGTTACCGCCAACTCCTGCGGAATATTTACCAAAATAATTGCTAATCTAACTTAACCGACTCTGAAGCCTGTTCCTTCCTGGGAAGTCCATCAAGGGGGTGAGCATGACAGAAGAGTCTCCAATTGCTTTTATCTATACATTCCACCCTTGTATTCTCAATACCTCTACATCTGCTATTATTAGCGTACTGGTTATATAGTATATGTATGTGTTAATCTATACTAAGACAGGATGTCCGAGTGTCTGTGTCTTGTACTGGCGCCTAGCGGATGCTGAGTACTGACACCTTTTGATGAGGTTAGTTGACCCAAGCAGCCACGCCATCCCATCATGATGACGTGGATAGCCTGATCTTGGGAACCACGACGTAAACACCTTCACTCAACGGCTCACCGGAACAACAGCTTCCGGGCAGCTTTCCTCATATGCGGCAGACGCAGTGGAGGAGGACAGAACACGGAGAGCTACAGGAGACGCTTTTAGCCTTGCGCTCCTACTAAACGACACCCTTCCTGGGTGTCTGGGGTGTACCCCACACCTGGGGTGTGGAGTACCTTGTCACGTCATTAACTTTTTCCCGGCTTTTGTCTCCTAGACATTAGTTTCATTGGCCGTTACTTAACGAACTGCGTGACATTATTAATGTATAACCTTCAAAATGTACAATATATATATAATATATATCTTTTGTAGTATATTGTCTTACTCGAATCCTTTGGCACTAAAGAATACCTTATAAATTACGTAAGAACCGCTCGACCACGTTTAGCTCATACATACTACTTTTATTTGATGTGTCCTCTGGGCAACGAAGCAAGTTCCAGCCCGTCAAGAGGGCTCATCCGGAAATCACCCCCTTACAGGTTAGTCAACCAGTATCAACATGGAGTGAACCCGTTACCCGTAAAATAACCATACTAAAAAGGGTAACATAATTGGTGCATTAGCGGGGGAATGAGATAACATTACATCACGCATAGTGTGCGTTACAACACATAATGGTAATGTCGTAACATAAAAAGACGACAACGGTGGTATGTGGCAACATAAAACTGTAATATAATTACGTGCCTTAAGTGAATAACTGGACGAGTACATACTAATTAATCACGTAAGAGGTGGAATATACCATAGAAAGTGAACAAGTAAAAAAAGGAAGCTTGAGAGAGAGACAAGCGAGAGGTAAGAGAGTGGAAGATTGCTCAATCATGCTGTGTCAAAACCTGACCTCGCGGCAGCGAGTCAGCACTTCCTCTTGCCCTTGCATCAATCACTGCTCCATCCACCACAAATTCTGTATATAGACAGGAAGACAAGATTCTTTTGCTTTAAATTGCTCGGGGACTACAGCTTTTTTCAAGAGTAAAGAACGAGGACGAGGACGCGGGGAAAGAAGGGGTTTATCAAGAGGACGTGGACAAGACTACAAGGTTTTATCATGGCAAAGACAAGAGGAAAAGATTTGAAGTTTTATCATAAAGACAGGACGAGAGGGACAACTAGCCACCTTTAATTTCCAATACTTCCAACTCAGCAAACTCCTTGTCAACAGCCAGCCAGCAGCCACTCAGTCAGCCAATACACAACGCCTCTCACCACCCAGCCAGTCACCGGGCAGCCAGAGCGACAGCCCGTCAGTTGTGCGTCAACCCAACGCCTCTCAGCTGTGACCCTGCCCTTGGAGAAACCCCCCTGATTCAGCATACGGATACTTGCCTGTGCTGACTCTACACAATGTTGTGAGTAAACAACATCTAGCTGCCTTACATGAGACATATTTTTAAAACGCCACTCGTTTACATAAAACCCTTAGTGGTGAGATTGTATTTTCACATTTGTTTTTGCTTAAATAGCCATGTAAAAGAATTTAAAGTAATTAAATTTTTTTAGTTATTTCTCTATAGATGTTTTTAATATGCTTACCGCTAATATTTCAATTTTTTTGTAATTCTTAATAATTTTTTTAGCTTCCCTTATATGTATATATATATATCCAATTCTCCTTCTTGAATTGCCTTAAAGCCAGGAGATGGGAGATATAGTTAACTTAATTAAAGTTTTACTTATGAATTTATTGACTCTTAAAAAAAGTTTTGAATGTGAGTGAATTATTTGCTAGTATGTATAGTATGCAAATTACTCCTAGTCTCTGAGGGAAAAGGAAAAGACAGTACAGGGAAGTTACCTTTTGTTTGAGGAACTAACTCTTGATTGAGGGATAATGTAAACACCTCCGAGTACCTCCCTTTGTAACATAAAATAACCTTACTGCACCTCAGATAATCTCCTCTACTACTCGAAGTCTAATTCTAACACATCCGTTGCAGGTAGTTTTTTTTTTTTTGCCCCTGCCGAAGACTCTTCATCAGGCCACTATGCTATTACGCCAAGTTTATCTGCCAGAAATATATTTTTGTCTATGTAAGGATATTAAAAACACAAAAACTATTAATTTAGCAGACAAGTGCTACGGCACTCGTGTCAAAAGAGGTTAATTACTGTCATTGGCACTCCTTATGCACATTTTATGGCTTGATACTATTCTAGCTGAAGGGAGCTCTTATCACTTCTTAGAGAATGATTAATAAATACATTACTCTCTGATATGCCATTAAATAATATACATGCATATCTTAACGTGAAACTTATATTACAGACCCGGATCTGATGTTTATTTTGCTGAGATGCCGTACTCCGTAAAAAATAGGTTCATAAAAACAAAAAAATAAATAAATAAAATTTATAACTCTTAAAGGCAGCAAATGAGGGCCCAAGGAGGGCCTTGAGCAATCCAAAAACATGAGAAAATTGAGGGCCCAAAATGAAAGAGTGTTGGCACTGCAGGAAAGGATATAGTCAGCATAGAGGCAAACCCGAAATTCTCACCAAAAATGAATTTTTTGCGTGGACGCAATAATATTTTTTTAAAACAAATTAAACTTAAATTAGAGTATTAAAGTAAGTCTGAAAAAAAAATGTTACTTCATTTTTTATTAGTAATTTATTCTCGCGTCAATTAATTTTTAATAATTTTTTTTTAGTCTAAACCCTATCCCAAAAATTTTTTTAAGTTCACGCACAATTTTTCTTTTGCTCATACAGTCGCTCGCAAAAAAACTTAGGACGGAATAGCGTCCTTACCTATTTTTCAATTTTTGGTTGGGGCGAATACATTTTTTTAAAATTTTTTTTTTTTTCTGGCAGTGCATTAGGTGTCTGCTGTCGATTCTTCGCTGCTGCCCGCTCTGTATCTTCCAAGTCATCATAGGATATGAAGAGGTTGTTGTGTTTGGTTCTCCAACCTTCCTACACCCCTTCGCCCCTCCATCTTATACCGCCTCCTCCCGGTATACTAAGCATTATACCGGGCAATCTCTATCCATTGTGAGAAGACACATATAGTAACCTTGTACGAAGTGGGAAAACCCTGGGCCAGATAGCAAGGGAGATGTGTGTTTCCAAGCACACCGTCTCGGTCTGGTGGCAGGCGTGCGCAAGATGGTGACATCAACAATCCTTTTGACCCGTCGATAGCACCTTCTTTGAAGTTTTTCCCTTTGGGCGCTCTGACCCTTTCTTCCACGCCAAAACAGTCTCTAACTCACCATCTTGCGCACGCCCCGCACCACACCGAGACGGTTGTGTTTGGAAACACACATCTCCCTCGCTATCTGGCCCATGGTTTCCCCCTTCGATACAAGGTTTACTATGGGCTATATTCAAGAATGCTCGTCAAATCCCGGCCGTGGAGATTCTCCACCGTCGTACCTCCACTGGTGGCATCTACGGGGTATATTCAAGAACTTCTCCACCCGTTGCATCGCGAAACGGTATACAAGAATCAAAAGAGGTAACACAACGGGTGGGGATTTGAGTCGCTGATTCGCGACACCTGCAGATCCCACCTTCATCTCGCTGTGCACTTATTCCATCCTATTTCTTCCCAGACCATTACAGATGAGTTTTCAACACAACCGAGAGTAACATGCATACCTTGTGAATGCACACGTGTCATAATTAAACCCCGTCGGGTGCCAGCGACGTAGATCTACGTCGGCATAATTAAAATTCATTTGGGCAAAACTATTCCTTATTTTTTTTCCATTTCCACCTGGGGTGACACATGCACCCTTTGAGCGATGTAGAAAACATATAGCCATGTGGAAAAGGCTGCACTCACACCTAGCGATTCAAGTTGAGTCGGTCAAGGAGGGTATTGTCAAAACGAGTGAAGACTCGTGATTCGAATTGACTCGACTCAACTCGAATTGTTTGGTTGTAAAACAAATCCTCTCTCGAATTGTTTCGTGTAAAACTAATCGCTTATTATTTTCCATTTCCACATAGGGTTACCATGCACCCTTTGAGCGATGTGGCAACATTATAGCATGTGGAAAGGCTGCACTTACACCAAGCAGGTCGAGTCGAATCGAGTCAAGTAGAGTAATTGTCAAAAACGGTGAAGACTCTTTGTGATTCGAATTGACTCGACTCTACTCGAATTTTTGGGGTGTAAACGAATCCTAAGGTGTGCGTGGGTGACTATAGGGGTAGAGATTGATGGTTTTTCAGTATGTTTTGTCACCACGAGCGCTATTATGTCTCGTCCCAGAAAGCGAACTTTGACAGACTCTGAATTTGGGTTGAAGAAGTTTTAGGGAGAACCCAGTGACTTTGATTCTGACGACTCTTTACGACTCTTGTGATGACCAACATACGTGCAATCATCAGAACCGTCGTCGAGGGGTTTGAGGAAAAGTGAGGTACCCTCGCACGCAAGATGGTGTACGATGTTTACCGGAAGGCATCGACCCCTATGCGTCGCCTCCACCTTCAAGGCGATGATAAAGAGGAGGGTGAACGAACCCCAGACATCATCGGTGCCCACATGGCTGACCAGCCCCGTGACCATGCAACGAAAATCGTTACCAGGAAAGCACCTCAGAACAATGCGAACTGAAGTGAGTGGTGTTTGGGCCTCTTATCACCCAAGGGTCTCCCCCTTTCCCCTCTCCCTTCCCCGCTGATGCCGACATGCCTTCACCCCCCCTCACCTTGCCCACCAACACCTCTTCCTACAACCCCACAACCTGGTACAGTGCGGGTGCAGCAACAGGGAAATGGAAGGGGAGGCACCCTCATCCCAGCGTAGGGCTTCATGGGGTTTGGGGGGCGCCGCAGGGGGGTAATATTCCTGCACATCACGACGTGCCTGACCCTAAATCGACAAAACACAGGGGGTGAAACTGACCTTGTGTGGGAGTGGGAGGAGGGGAGTAGCTTCGGGCCCAACCATTCACCCCTTCCTCGACGAGGCCATCGCAGCGGTCAGGGTCCCTGAACTCACTCCTGATTTCAATATATGCAGATTTATTTATATCATTTTTTCCCCAGTGGCCCTCATAGAAACAATTTTGGGGCTAACAATTCCTACAATCATTTCAGAATGGTGGCGAAGGTGCAGACAACATACACTCGACGTACCATTGGAAGGTATTGATGTCAACAAATTTTTTCTCATTTTATTTGTGTCGTCCTTCTGATGGAGTGGTAAAAAGTTAATGCAAGAAAGTATTGGTCAAACCCACCCCCCAGTTGCTACCCCATTTTTTGGGCCAAATAATGTCAAGAACGTTCTACGGTATCATGGGGAACTTGCACTTTCTTTGATAACCTCGATCCTGCCCTGGAGAGAGCAACGGGCGTTATGAGAAGGATTAGGCTTGTTTTTTACCACCTCAGGGGCAAATTCTCGTCCTCATTCATCCCCAAACCCGAAACTTGTGATCGACGAGAGCTTGGGTACTGTGGCGAGGCAAACTAGTTTCCGGCAATACATACCAAGCAAACGTCCCCGTTTTGGCTTCAAAATCTTGTGATGTGCGACTGTCAAAAGGGTACATACAGGGTATGCTTCTCTACACTGGCCCGCAAACAGAGATTAGTGAGGGCAGGAAATAGGGGGTCTCAGGTGAAGTGGTCAAGGCACTGATTGGGAGGACTTGGGGCGAGGCCATATATTGTACATTGACAAATGGGATACAAGCCCCCTACTCGCTGATTACCTCTTCAAGCGCGAACACAGGTGTTTGTGGGACCCTCAAGAGGGCCGCAAAAATATGCCAACATTCCCCGTGTCAAGAAAGGCGAGTGCACTTATTTCACAACCAAAAACATCATCGCCATGTCCTGGATGGACAAAAGAGATGTCAAACCCGGGTCTCCAGTGTCCATCGACCCATCATGCAGACTTCAAATCATACGACTACAAAGAGAAGAAGTACATCGACAAACCTGAAGCAGTGATGGACTATAACATAAATATGAGACAGGTAGACAAATCTGATGCCATGATTTTAAGTGTTTGGAGTGTGCTAGAAGAACATGAATGGGTAAAAGATGTTTTTCCCCCCTCTTGATATGACGATTCTCAACAGCCACATCTCTACACTCTGAAGACAGGGAAAATCAAACCTTAGAAGATTCGTTATCGAGGTGGTGCGTAGTGTCTTGGCCCACACACGTTCATAGAGTGACCAAACGCCCTCACAGACCTCTGCAGGCCGTCAAGAGATGCACCCGCGCGTTTGGGAGTCTCGCACTTCACTCAACAATCCCCGGGCCCCGGAACACAAAAGTGGCCACAACGACGGTGCCACGTCTGCCAGCAACCACACGACATGCCAAAAGCGGAAGGACACACGTTTCCAGTGCAGTGACTGTAATGTAAAACTTTGTCTGGAGCCCTGCTTCAAAGAATATCATACATTAATCCATTAAATGATAAGAGGGGAAATGTATGTCCCATTAGTGAAATAAGAGTCCAGTGACATTGTAATAATATTGTAATAATATTACAGTAATTTGAAAATGATTATTAGATTATGAAAATGTATTTTTCAGTCTGTATACTTCAAGGGTTTTAAATGTAGTCTGCATCACACTCAAACAAACTCTATGGATAAAAAAAACGAAATTGGCAAAAATGTTCATAGCTAGTTTTGACATGAAAATAATTTGTTAAGGGTTGTTTTTCATTTATTGTTTAATTTGACCAATAGACCCCAAATAAAATAATATAAAAATCGAAAATCGGCCCAGCACTGGCGTGTGTCAAAGTAAAAAATTGGGCACGCCCGACGGGTAAGGTAAAATTGGGGCAGGAGGCCTTATATTGCTTTGAGAAGTGGTGTCGAAGGAGAGCGGCTATGGTGGTGGTGGTCCGCCATATTGCTTTTTGGCGCTGGCAACATGTTCTTGGGACGGGGTGTACGTACATCCCGTCCCAAGCCCACTCAGGCCCTTTTTTCCTTCCTCAATGCCTCAAATAAGTGGGACACTACAAAATATATTTTAATGCCAAAATGATAAATTAGGTAGTTTTTAAAGGATTGAAATGCTTTTGCGG
>JACEEZ010000986.1:107500-111787 GCA_016584305.1 Chionoecetes opilio | reverse complement strand
TTCCTTCGTCTCTTCCTTCCTCCTCTCCTTCCTTCCTTCCTCTCTCCTCTTCTTTCCTCCTTTAACCTCCTCTTCCCTCCCTCTCCTCTCCTTTCCTTCCTTCCCTTCCCTCCTCCTCCCTTCCTTCCCTCCTTTCCCTATCCCTTCCCCTCTCCCTCCCTTCCTTTCCTCCTTTCTTCCTTCATTCATTCCTTCCCTCCCTCCCTCCTTTTCCCTCCCCACCCCCCTCCCTCTTCCTTCCCTCCCTCACCCCCCTCCTTCCTTCCCCACCCCCCTCACCCCTTCCTTCTTCCTTCCCCCCTTCTCAACCCTTCACATTACACTAAGGACTTTTTAATTAACGTCTAAATTCCACTCGAAGACCTAAACTTGCACGCAAATGACCTCTTTTATGATGATGATGATGATGATGATGATGATGATGATGAAAGGTATTTTACTATATTGTTTGATGATATAATAATGTAAAAATAATGATGCAATAATGATACTGATATAAATGGCACATAACATACACTCCTCTCTCTCTCTCTCTCTGTCTGTCTCTTTTTTTTTCTCTCTCTCTCTCTCTCTCTAATGATGCAAAAATGATACTGATATAAATGGCACATACACACACACTCTCTCTCTGTCTCTCTCTCTCTCTCTCTCTCTCTCTCTCCTACTATCATGCAACTATAATCCTCTTCCCTCAAAAACCATCCATCCATGTCTCTCTCTCTCTCTCTCTCTCTCTCTCTCTCTCTGTCCCATTATACCTACATATCACATGATTTTCTTTTTTTTTTCTTTTTTTTCATCCATCCATGTATTTTTTTCTCTCTCCTCTCTCTCTCTCTCTCTCTCTCTCTCTCTCTCTCTCTCTTACCAAATCATTCTTTCTTTTTCTCTCTCTAATTTCCTCCCTGTCACTGTCCCCTGTTACCCTGCTACCTGCTAACCTGTCACCCTGCCTTCCTTGTTACCTTGCTACCCTGTCACCCTGCCTTCCTATTACCCTGCTACCTTGCTACCCTGCCTCTCTGCCACCCTACCTCCCTGTTAACCTGTCACCCTGCTACCCTGCTCCTGTTAACCTGTCACCCTGCTACCCTGCCTACCTGTCACCCTGCTCCCTGCCTACCTGTCTCCCTGCTACCCTGTCACCCTGCTCCCTGTTAACCTGTCACCTTGCCACCCAGCTAACCTGCTACCCTGTCACCCTGCCAATGTGCATTAAAGTGACGTGGAAACAGGTTTGAAATATCACATTCCTTGACCTCTGTGTGTGTGTGTGTGTGTGTGTGTGTGTGTGTGTGTGTGTGTGTGTGTGTGTGTTATGAATAATTAGTTACCGTATAAATATATGTGTGAATTGATAATTGGATAAAATATGATGTGTGATAAATGAAACTACTATGAAATATACGATGAATAAAATAATATGTTTATGAATTACTTAAAGACGTGTGATGAAATGGAAACAATAGCTATGATAAAAAATGAAATGATAATAGCTACCGTAGATAACAGTCAAGTCGCCACCTGCAGTAATGTCGCCAGGCGCCATATATTACGAATTATAGCATTACTACTGATTTTTATGTGCCACTGAAGATAATACACAGTAGTTTATATCATGACTGTATAATCTACCCTGTTTCAGCGTTGTTTTATGCTTTGTAGCTGTAAGTATAGACGGTTTCAAATTTCACTACGCGTTTTTTTTTCGGGCGACGACGACAGCGGGAGGACACTCAGTAAATAAACACTAGATGGCGACTTGACTGTTGGTAGCCACTTCGTAGATATTTTTGTAATTTGTTCATTTATAGCCCTAATATGACACAGATGAAGACACAAAATGACAGACTCTCCAGATAGCCCCTTCTAACTGTCCTGAAATCATGGATGCAGAAATGTAAGTATTAACATTAACCACACACGTCTGTAAACAGAACAAAAAGTTGTCCTGGCGACTTTACTGTTATCTACGGTAGTAATGATAATTATAACAACGGCAATAATTTCTGATAATAATGGAAATAATAATGATAAAAATATAACTAGGAATGAAAATAATAATAATAAGAGAAGAAAAGAAGAAAAAATGATGATATTGATGATGATAACAAGAAAATACAAAAAATATAATTCCTTCTATCATCTATTCCTCCTTCTCTTTCCTTCCTTCCTTCTTTTACTCCCTCATCCTTTCCTTCCTTCCTTCCTTCCTTCATCCATCTATTCTTCCCTTTCATGACCAAACGTGTGTGTGACAGAGAGAGAGAGAGAGAGAGAGAGAGAGAGAGAGAGAGAGAGAGAGAGAGAGAGGAAAACAGCGGAAAACCCCAACGTCAAGATAAACTCCTAAGCTTTTATTTACCTCCTCCTTTCTTCCTCTACCTCCTTCTTCTTCTCCTCCTCCTCTACCTCCTTCTTCCTCTTCCTCTTCTCTTCTACCTCCTCCTCCTCCTCCTCCTCCTCGCCGCCCACGGTTGCCAGGTCATGGACTGTGTTTCCGCCCACTCCCATCCCAAAACCAGCACAAAAACCGCGACCTCGGTCTCAAAAAACCGCGACAAAACATCCATCAATAAACAAAAATCTGTTTCGGAATGCCATGCCACATCTTGGAAGGTGTGGCATGACCCAGGCCAATTAATCGTCCCTAGGGATGTCAATGGCTGAGGTCCTACTCAGGTCAAAGTCTGGTCGTGATAATCCTTTTGGAGGATAATTGGCCACTTGACCGGGTGCAAATGTGTCATGTGCTTTCGAAGACAATCAACCCAAAAATCCGCAACCCACCTAAGTTAAAACAGACTCTCCTCCTCCTCCTTCTCCCCCTCCTCTTCTCTTCTACTACCTCCTCCTCCTCCTCCTTTGTATTCCTCGCCGCCTTACACTAAGACACCCCCTAGCTGGAAGTAATAATACCCAGTTTATGACAGCCATTATGATACCTGTGATTACGTACGTTATCTTAAGCCCATGCCCTCATATCACCTCCTCCTCCTCCTCTTCTTTATCCTTATAATATCCTCCTCTTCCTTCTAATAATTTCCTCCTCCTCCTCCTCTTCTTCCTTCTTTTAGTCTTCCTCTTCCTACTCTTCTTCTTTCTTTCATTTTCTAGTCTTTTTCCTCCTTATTTTTTCTTGTCTTCCTCCTCCTCCTGCTTTTCCACGTCCTCCTACTTCTCTTTATCTTGACTTTCCTTCGTCCTCCTACTCCTCCTCTTCTTCCTCCTCCTCCTGTCTCTCCCTTGCTTCCTCCTCCTCCTCCTATGTATATGTCAATGGGTCTGTTCTTATATGTAACTTCCTTTGTATTCCTACTACTATTACTACCACCACCACTACCACTACCACTACTACTACTACCACTACTACTACCACCACTACTACTACTACCACTACTACTACCACTACTACTACTACTACTACTACCACTACTACAATCGAATTAACCTTATCATCGCTTCAAACAGAAACAGCAAATACAACACCGACAAAAATTAGCTAACAAAAAAAAGAGGGAAGATAATGAAACAGGAAATAATAAATTAAATTAAAAAAAAGTTCAAGTGGTGCAACGACACACAAAAAAACACTGAAACATTTTTTTCTTTTCTCTCTCTCTCTCTCTCCTATATATCTCTCTCTCTTTCTCCTATATATCTCTCTCTCTTTCTCCTATATATCTCTCTCTCTTACTCCTATATATCTCTCTCTCTTTCTCCTATATATCTCTCTCTTACTCCTATATATCTCTCTCTCTTTCTCCTATATATCTCTCTCTTACTCCTATATATCTCTCTCTCTTTCTCCTATATATCTCTCTCTTACTCCTATATATCTCTCTCTTACTCCTATATATATCTCTCTCTCTCCTATATATCTCTCTCTCTTTCTCCTATATATCTCTCTCTCTTTCTCCTATATATCTCTCTCTCTTACTCCTATATATCTCTCTCTCTTTCTCCTATATATCTCTCTCTTACTCCTATATATCTCTCTTACTCTTATATATCTCTCTCTTACTCCTATATATCTCTCTCTTTCTCCTATATATCTCTCTCTTTCTCCTATATATCTCTCTCTCTTACTCCTATATATATCTCTCTCTCTCTCTCCTATATTCTCTCTTTCTCCTATATATCTCTCTTTCTCCTATATATATCTCTCTCTTTCTCCTATATATCTCTCTCTTTCTCCTATATATCTCTCTCTCTTTCCTATATATCTCTCTCTCTTTCTCCTATATATCTCTCTCTTTCTCCTATATATCTCTCTCTTTCTCCTAT
>JACEEZ010000986.1:17500-102500 GCA_016584305.1 Chionoecetes opilio | reverse complement strand
ACCTGACCTCAATATTAACCCCCAAGTACCAAATTAAAGGATATTAACCGTATATTTACCCATAATATAAAGAAACTAACTTGACTAACTTACACCTGATTAAGAATGACCTGTATCCACCCATTGACCTGTTCTGACCTGACCTGACCTCAATATTAACCCCAAACTAATGATATTAACTAGATCCACCAAGGAGCAACTGTCAAATCAGTCGTCGAGTGGCTGAAGAAACCCGCATGTAGCTATCTATATCAATGATTTATCTATCTATATCTACCTAACTATAAATGACCTGTCTATATCATTTGACCTCTTCTGACCTGACCTGACCTCTTCTCAATATGAACCCCCAGACTCCACGGAAAAAAGGAAGGAAGGAAGAAAAATGAAGGAAGGAAGGAAGGAAGGAAGGAAGGAAGGAAGGAAGAAGGAAGGAAAAAAGAAAGGAAGGAAGGAAGGAAAAAGAAGGGAAAAAAAGGAAGGAAGGAAGGATAAAGAAGGAAGGAAGGAAGGAAGGAAGGAAAGAAGGAAGGAAAAAGGAAAAAGAAGGAATGAAAGAAGATTGGGTTTCATAAGTCTATCCAAATTAACACAGACGAAAAAAAGAAGTTAAGGAAGGTTACCAAAGTTATTAATATTTATACTAGGAGATATAGCACACACACTATAAGAGAACATTAATGACAATATAAAGGAAGATAAAAAAAGTATAATAATAATACACAGAACTAGAACTTGGGCAATCATAACAAAAAAAAAAAAAAAAAATTAAATAAATAATAATAATCAACTAGAATTACAAAAAAAAAAAAAAAAAAAAAAAAAAAAAAAAAAAGGAAAGCAATGCAAATTAGTCTATAGTGAGTTATAATTTTCACTATAGTCACTATAATAATAATAATAATAATTAATGATAATTGTCTTCACTATAATAATAATAATGATAATTGTCACTATAATATTAATAATGATAATTGTCACTATAATAATAATAATGATAATTGTCACTATAATAATAATAATGATAATAATAATAATTGTCACTATAATAATAATAATAATAATAATGATAATAATTGTCACTATAATAATAATAATAATAATTGCCACTATAATAATAATAATGATAATAATAATAATTGTCACTATAATAATAATAATAATAATAATGATAATAATTGTCACTATAATAATAATAATGATAATTGTCACTATAATAATAATAATGATAATTGTCACTATAATAATAATAATAATAATAATAATAATTGTCACTATAATAATAATAATAATAATTGTCACTATAATAATAATAATAATAATTGTCACTATAATAATAATAATGATAATAATAATAATTGTCACTATAATAATAATAATAATAATGATAATAATTGTCACTATAATAATAATAATGATAATAATTGTCACTATAATAATAATAATGATAATAATTGTCACTATAATAATAATAATGATAATAATAATAATTGTCACTATAATAATAATAATAATAATGATAATAATTGTCACTATAATAATAATAATAATAATAATAATGATAATAATTGTCACTATAATAATAATAATAATAATGATAATAATTGTCACTATAATAATAATAATGATAATAATTGTCACTATAATAATAATAATAATGATAATAATAATAATTGTCACTATAATAATAATAATAATAATAGATAATAATTGTCACTATAATAATAATAATAATAATAATGATAATAATTGTCACTATAATAATAATAATAATAATGATAATAATTGTCACTATAATAATAATAATAATAATGATAATAATTGTCACTATAATAATAATAATGATAATAATTGTCACTATAATAATAATAATAATAATGATAAGTCACTATAATAATGATGATAATTGTCACTAAAATATGATAATAATTGTCACTATAATAATAATAATAATAATAATGCTAGTAATAATTGTGACTAAAATATAATAATAATAATAATCCTCACTATAATATTAATAATGATAAAAATTGTCTCTATAATAATGGTCAGAATAGTTAATAGTTGAAGCATAGTTCTATAACGTGCTATAAGGGCATTCCACAGCTATTAGTATTATTAGTATTTAGAATAGATTCGATGCGACACCAATCCGGGGTTAAAGAATTACATACATACATACACACACACACATACTTCCATACAGATACATCCATACACATACATACAGATAGACATACACACACAAACACACACACACATACATACATATACACACACACATATATACATACATACATACACACACACACATACATACAGATAGACAGACAGACAGGCAGACATCAAAACCTCAGTATAATAATATGACCTCAGTATAACCCAATAACACACACACACACACACACACAAAAAAAAAATAGTAATAATAGCCTACAGGCGCTATAGGCTCAAATGTGGAAAAAAAAAAAAAAAGGCTGGGGGAAAAAAAAAAAAAAAAAAACAGGCTGGGAAAAAAAAAAAAAAAAACAGGCTGGGAAAAAAAAAAAAAAAAAAACAGGCTGGAAAAAAAAAAAAACAGGCTGGGGAAAAAAAAAAAAAAAAAAAAAACAGGCTGGGGGAATTTTTTTTTTTTTTTTTTAAACAGCCTACACATCTAATCAAGGAAAAAATGTCCTCAGTTATAATCTCTTTTTTTTAATTAAGTGTCATATTATATTAGGTAGCATTTTTTGGGACTCCATTCTTATAACTCAAGTCTCACATACAAATTAATTCAATGTATGGTAAGCTAACACACAAATCTAATGGAGAAAAAAAAAGAAAAAAAAAATATGAAATGTGGTTCACTATACAGTTTTCTAGTATTATTTACGAGCATCTAACTCACACCACTATATATGAATGGTCATCTAACATTCTAACCCACACTGCTTAGCTATAGTATTTTTTATTAACGAGGTGAAAAATCCTGCCCCCTTGCTGCTTACTGACTGATATTTGATGCCGGGAGAAGGGAATACTACGCTTCTTCTTAATTTCAGTTGTATTTCATGATAGTTCACCATAGTATCAGGTAAACATAGGCATCATTTTAAGCATGAGAAGGGAATACTATGGTTCTTCTAAATGTCAGCTGTATTTCATCATAGTTAACCATAGTATCAGGTTAACATAGGCATCATTTTAAGCACGATAAGGGAATACTACGCTTCTTCTTAATTTCAGTTGTATTTTATCATAGTTAACCATAGTATCAGGTTAACATAGGCATCATTTTAAGCATGAGAAGGGAATACTACGCTTCTTCTTAATTTCAGTTGTATTTCATCATAGTTAACCATAGTATCAGGTTAACATAGGCATCATTTTAAGCATGAGAAGAGAATACTATGGTTCTTCTAAGTTTAAGTTGTATTTCATCATAGTTAACCATAGTATCAGGTAAACATAGGCATCATTTTAAACAGGAGAAGGGAATATTATGGTTCTTCTAAATGTCAGCTGTATTTCATCATAGTTCACCATAGTATCAGGTAAACATAGGCATCATTTTAAACAGAGAAGGAAATATGGTTCTTCTAAGTAGTGTATTTCATCATAGTTCACCATAGTATCAGGTAAACATAGGCATCATTTTAAACAGGAGAAGGGAATATTATGGTTCTTCTAAATGTCAGCTGTATTTCATCATAGTTCACCATAGTATCAGGTAAACAATCATAATTTTAAGCATGAGACCTTTAGATAGAATGGAATTTTCGCCTCGTTAAAAAAATACCTAGAATGACAAAGTGCATTTAAATATTGATAAAGGACTACAGGATCACACCAGTATATCTCAGCCCTGTATATACTAAAGTCTATTCACTTAAGCTGGATTCTTGGGAGCTGTTCGATGCCTACCCGAGTATGTAAGGACGTCGCTGATTGGCTGATGCTACCAAAATACCACCACCATCACCACCCAGCCTGCGTGCATCAGCCAATCAGCGACGTCCTTACATACTCGGGTAGGCATCGAGCAGCTCCCAAGAATCCAGCTTAAGTGAATAGACTATAGTAGGCAGTGCATTTTTTAAGCCAATCTGACTGGGCGACATTCTTTGGATAGCCAGAAAGCTAAAGGCCTAACTGTTACAATATAGTTTTTTTGGATACATCAACTTCACCCTTTTGTATGTTGTGTATAAATAAAGATCCTATGCAGTAATAAGAATGCACTTCTGGATCTAACACACACAGATATGATGAACCATTGTATCCAGGATTTTATGAACGCAAAAATATCTTGTCGCCCAGTAGCTTAAAATTGTTCTTACTGGGCGACAGTTTTCCATCACTGGGAGACATTTTGGTCGCCCAGTTAGCATGTTAAAAAATACACTGCTAATAGGTAAGTACACGAGTCATAGAAATAAACCCACTAGATTGTGTATGTGTATGTATGTTTACCTACTCGCATTTGTCATTTCCAGACTTGTAATAACCATAATTGATACTTTCCTGTAAACTTATATATATATGGATATTATATATATATCAGGGAAAAACAGGGAAATATATAGGGAAAAACTGGTTCATAAATAGGGTGGTAAATGATCGGAATAGACTCAAGTCGTCAGGTGGTTAGTGCAGAGTCATTAGGGAGCTTTAAAAGGAGGCTAGATAATTTCATGGATGGGGATGAAAGGTGGATGTAGGTAGTGTTAAGTAACAGGAACTACCACGTGTAGGTCTCACAGCCTCTTGTAGCTTCCTTATTTTCTTATGTTCTTATGACTTTCCCTTGGTAGTGCATTCAATTCATCTATAGTGTGTTTATACGTCTATACGTCACCCTTATATACAAGTAGTAGTAGTAGAAGCTGTGGTAGTAGTGGTTGATATAGTAGTAGTAGTAGTAGTAGCAGTTAAAACAGTATCACCACCACTACTACTACCACCACAATCCTGATATTGCATAAAACCTCCCATTGTTGATAAAGTTTCCCTAGCTGTTAACATTTCTCAGTTAATGCAAATCACATCTCGTTAGCCTTAGATAACAAAGCTATGACTACTAAAATGATGATTTGAGCTGAAAATAGTCCTGTCCCCTTAACCCCTTCACGCCCAGATCTTTCCTTGGCTATAAAAAAATTGTTTGTTGTCGAGCCATAAAATAACGAAGTCACTGAATATACCAAATTAGTTAGTGGACAAGGATACTAAACAGGTCATAGCTATAAAACATTGATTATATTCACTACAAATTGTCACTACCCAAATTACAATGGAAAATAAGTTCTGGGTCTCAAGGGGTTAAAACACACAAAAATAAGTGACGTCAGAGCAACGTAAACAAAACAACAAAAAAAGCGAAAAAAATAATCTTAATAATTCACACACAAAAAGCTGATTTCACTCCACCAAAAGTATGTCAATGGAGCAAAAAAACACAAAAATAAATGGAAAACAAAAACAAAAAAACAACAACCTGATTTCACTCCAAAAAAAGTATGTCAATGGAGCCATATAACACAAAAGTAACAGACCACATCATATAACACAGTCACTAAGAGATATAATGACAGGGTTTCGAGACTGAGGCATAAGGATATCAGGATGGAAAGTCAGTCCAGTCCTAAAACGGCACAGACACATATATCTTTGCCAGTGCAGGGCTTAAATGAAGAGCTCAAAAAGCGTAGAAGGGTAAAGATTTTGTGGGAAAACTGCATATTCTTCCCTTTTCCTCCTCCTCAGCTACCGTAGATAACACTATAGTCGCCAGTCACTCGCCACTGCACTAATGTCGCCAGGCGCAATATATTACGAATTTTAGCAACACTACTGATTTGTATGTACCACTGAAGATGATACACAGTAGTTTATATTATGTACATCAATCACACTACATGTCTTCAGTGGCACATACAAGTCTGTAGTGTTGCTCAAATTCGTAATATATTGTGCCTGGCGACATTAGTGCAGTGGCGAGTGCCTGGCGACTCAGGTGTTATCTACGGTAAGGGGAAAAAAACGAAATCTCAAACAGGACATAAGAACAGAAAGCAATGCAAATACCTTCATTGGACTAATACACAGGGACGTATAAATAGAAAAGAGGCTTAGAATGAAAGGTCAAAGAAGACAAAGAATGATTAGGGAGAGGCAAGGACGAATTAAATAATGATTAAACAAAGGTAAACATGGGGGCATACGCTGTGCTGTGCATGGCCTCGGTGCTCATCTCCGTGGCATTTCCTTTGAGCCTGTGGTACCCCGGGACACAGGGCTAGTGTGACATCCAGGTTACCACAGTTACCTTCCCCAGGTTTCCCCAGGTACCCATTTATCCACCATCCCCAAACAAAGGAGGATGAACAGCTGGGTGGGCTGGCTGCCGACTTGCCCTGGCCGGGATTTGAACCAGGGCCCGCAGATTGGTAGGGCGACAATAATGAATAGGGTTAAGAGTAAATGAGGTTAGATGACAAAAATAGAGGTTAGGTAATAGTTAAATGATGTAAATAGAAACGGTATCAATATTATGGGTAACAAATGAAGTTAGATAGTATAGAGGTCAAAGGTTAAATAGCATAGAGGTCAAAGGTTAATTGGAGTAAATAGGGAAGGTATCAATATTTCGAGGATAATAATAATAGTAATGGGAGTGAGTAAGGCTTAGGAGCGCAGGGCCACGAATTGGTTGAATGCGTCGAGGATATGCGGCTCGAGGTCCTGGGTGAAGAGAAGAGTGCTGAGTGTCTGGCTGTAGCGCTCCACTTGTGTGTTGTGCTGTTAGAAAAGGGAGACAAGAACAAAGAGATACATTTAGTTAGTTGTGGTGGAGCAAGGGGAGGGAGAAAACAAAGACATATAGTTAGGTTGTCAAGTCCTAACCTCACATAGAAGATTGTAATGTAACTCGGCACCCTAAAATATCACCATCACACCATACATAAAATTACCAGAAATAAAACAAAATAAAATCATCAGAAATAAAACAGAGACACATATAAAATTATCAACATGTTCTAGCCAACCTCACATAGCATAGAATATTGTAATGTTACTCAGTAGCCTTATATATGAATAAATAACATAAAACAGGATACTTGTAGTTAGGATATCAAGTCCTATCCAACCTCACATAGAAGACTGTAATGTAACTTCCAACACTACAGTAAATACATAATCCTATACGTCATAATCACACATAAGGTTTACATAGTTATACTTATGATATTACGTAGAGCTTATCAAAGGTAGAATGCATATAACACAACACACACCCTCCACTCTCCTCTCCCCCTCCTTCTACATTAGGTAATTGTCCCCCACCCAGCACTCACCATCATAAAGATCTGGTGAAGGCGTCCGATGGTCCAGCGGTACCAGTGGGTGTTGAAGTCCCGTCCGTCTGTGTCGCAGCGAACCAGGTGCTCCGACAGTATCATGATGAACCGCTGCAAGGGAAAGAAGGGAGGAGAAATGGGTCAGGGGATTATTGGGTAGTATGAAAGGTAGGGAGATACACACACACACAAACCTGACTAGACCTTAAAACAAACACGCACACACACACACACACACTTAAGACACAAAGGCCTTAAAACACACACAAACACACACACACAGAAGTACAGAAGAAGTACAGCTTCCCTCATAGAAATGTAGAAGTTTGGACTGGACTAAATGAGGAGGTGATATCAGCAAATAATGTTTTCCATCTGAAAGGAAGACTGGATAAATGTAGATACAGAGACAGGACCCCACGAGTGTAGCTCAGGCCCTGTAAAACACAACTAGATGAACACACACCTGGAATATAATGAGGAACAGGTTCTTCTGGTCGGCCTGGGCAGTCTCCAGCCTCTCCTCCATGCGCTCAATCTCCTCCTCGCTGGGGCGGGGACGCTGCTCCTCCTCGTCGGAAGAGGACTCGTCGGACTCGTTGCCCGTGCGTCGCTCCCGTGCGTCGTTCACCTCGCGCTGCAGCTTGGCGACGTGCTTGTTCATCTTGCGGATGGTGCCGTGTAGGATCTCCCAAATGTAGTTCCTGCAAAGTGACAGAGTTTGCTTTTATTGCCTATTTTTTTTACATCGGAAACGCTCCAGGGAAGTGTTCGATTGGAATTTGCCTTTTTTAACATCACCAAAGACTGGCCACGGGCATAATAAACATAAAAAAGAAGTGTAAATGTAAGTGTAGTTCCTAGGAAATGTTCAGTTTGCTTTTTTATATTGCAAATGACTGTCCAAGGGAAGGGCAAAAACACAGTGAAAAAAAGTGTAAATATAGTTGCTGGAAAATGTTTCTTCATTGCGTTTCTTTCATCAAATGGATCAAATACTTTATATATTTTACACAAACAACAGAAACTAAAAGTAGAAGACAGGGAATATTAATAGAAATGGCGCAGAACAGGAAGGAACGAAGAACAGGCAAAGAAAAGAACAGACATAAGAACATACAAAAATAAGGAAGCTACAAGAGGCCGTGAGACCTACACGTGGTAGTTCCTGTACCTTATTAAACAAAGACGACAATGACCTAAGCAATACAGCAAAGAAAGTCAGTTAGTAAGTAGTAGTTAATTAGAAAGTTAGTTAGTTAGTAAGTAGTAGTTAATTAGAAAGTTAGTTAGTTAGTAAGTAGTAGTTAATTAGAAAGTTAGTTAGTTAGTAAGTAGTAGTTAATTAGAAAGTTAGTTAGTTAGTAAGTAGTAGTTAATTAGAAAGTTAGTTAGTTAGTAAGTAGTAGTTAATTAGAAAGTTAGTTAGTTAGTAAGTAGTAGTTAATTAGAAAGTTAGTTAGTTAGTAAGTAGTAGTTAATTAGAAAGTTAGTTAGTTAGTAAGTAGTAGTTAATTAGAAAGTTAGTTAGTTAGTAAGTAGTAGTTAATTAGAAAGTTAGTTAGTTAGTAAGTAGTAGTTAATTAGAAAGTTAGTTAGTTAGTAAGTAGTAGTTAATTAGAAAGTTAGTTAGTTAGTAAGTAGTAGTTAATCAGAAAGTTAGTTAGTTAGTAAGTAGTAGTTAATTAGAAAGTAAGTTATGTGTCTTACTTGGTGAACTCAGCTGTCATTTCCTTGCTGAACAAAAAAACATACACAAATAGTAATAAACAACCCGCTAGCTGTCAGTCCCTATAAAGAAGACAGTAAAAAATTGTAGAAAAGAAGGGATGGGCCAATTTAGTTTAGGTTTTAAAGCGGCATTTGAACAGACATGACGCAGAAGTAAGAAGTAAGGAAGAACACCCATCAAAAAGACATTAAGCAAAGATGACGACGATAAACAATATAACACAGCAAAAGACTAGAAGCGACACAGCAAACAAAGACCACGATGAACAAAACAACCCAGCAAAGACTCAGTTAGGTGTCTTACTTGGTGAACTCAGCTGTCATCTCCTTGCTGAACACCCAGTTAGCCAGACAACACACATGAAACGATGACAATAATGATGAACTAAACAACCCAGCAAAGACTAAACAACTAATTAGGTTTCTAAGGTTAAGGTTTAGGTTTCTAAGACTCTAGTTATGTGTCTTACTTAGTGAACTCAGCTGTCATTTCCTTGCTGAAGACCCAGTTGGCCATGGATGCGCAGCTGACGATCTGTGTGCGCAGGAACTTGTCGCACAGCATCACCATCATCTGCTGGTGCGAGTTCCACACCTCATGCATCTCCTTCATCACCAGGATCTGAGCCTCCTCGTTGCCCCCCACCAGGCTCTCAAACACCTGGTGAACACACACGTGGGTAAGAACATGTTAATAAGTTAATAAAGGAGGCAAAGACTCTCAAACACCTGGTGATATACATGGGATAATAGCCTGTTATTAACCCCTTCACGCCCAGATCTTTCCTTGGCTATATAAAATTGTCTGTTGTGGAGCCATAAAATTACGAAAAGTAACTAAATATATCAAATTAGTTAATGACAAGGATACTAAACAGGTCATATCTATAAAACATTGCTTATAGTCACTAAAAATCGTCTAATGGTACCCAAATCACAATGGAAAATACGTTCTGGGCCTCAAGGGGTTAAAGAGAGAAATATAAAAGAAGCTGGATTATTGAAAGGACACGAGAAATGTGTCTTTAAAGGAAATGTCTGAATAACACAGTTGACTCCATAGTAACACCATGAAACCTTTGATCAAAGAGAATGAGAAAGAACATAGAACAGGAGAGATACAGAGAATATATGGTAAAGATAGGGGAATAGGCTATGCTGCACGTGGCCTCGGTGCTCATCTCCGTGGCATTAGCCCTTAGAGCCTGTGGTGGGTGAGGATCCATTACCCCGGGACACAGGGCTAGTGTGACATCTGGGTTACCACAGTTACCTACCCCAGGTTTCCCCAGGTACCCATTTATCAACCCTCCCCAAAAGGAAGGAAGAACAGCTGGATGGGCTGGTCGCCGACTTGCCCTGGACAGGATTCAAACCAGGGCCCGCAGATTGGTAGCCAGACACGCTAGCCACTACACCACGGAGGCGACATATTTAACCCCTTCACGCCCAGATCTTTCCTTCGCTATAAAAAAATGTCTGTTGTCGAGCCATAAAATTACGAAAAGTAACTGAATATACCAAATGAGTTAGTCGACAAAAATAGTAAACAGGTGATATCTATAAAATATTGCTTATATTCACTAAAAATCATCTTATGGTATCCAAATGACAATGGAAATTACGTTCTGGGTGTGAAGGGGTTAAAGGGGACTTTGAGCAAAACTAGAAAGTAGAGATAATAACAGAACAACACTATGAAAACAATAATAATGATAATAATAAAGAAAATAACACAAAAGAATTAAATCAGTACATGGAAATACACCGCCACAATTCATCACAGCAGGAAAACAACAACAACAAAAAATCAATCAATCAATCAAATAAAGACATTTTCAACCACACAAACACAAACATATATACAGCAAAACCTCTCGTATTCAGACACTCATTATTCCGAATTTGACTTTATTCGCCCAAAGGGACATCCCAGTATATTTCACTTAGAATGTTTTTTTTTTTTTTTTTTTTTTTTTAAGGGATCGAAATGTTAGCTATATATTCACTTAGACTTTTTTTTTTTTTTTTTTTTTTTAAGGGATCGAAATGTCCCAGCTATATATTCACCTAGACTTTTTTTTTTTTTTTTTTTTTTTTTTTCCCCTTCATATCCCCCCATTATTCGGATCCTTGCATTACTCGGACCACTCCTTGGCCCAATTAGTCCGAATATGAGAGGTTTTACTGTATTTAGATAGGCACCTAACAGTACAACAGAGAAACACGAAGGCCACCCTGATCCTAGAGTCACCTTGAGGAACTTGGATATGCCAGCAAAGGCGTGGGAGAAGCTCTTGGAGCCCAGGTGGAGGATGGTCTGCACGAACACCTGCACCTGGAGGGGGTTGTGGGGGGGCTCCTGGTCCTCGTTCTCCCGCAGGGGGTTGGGCAGCTCCCCCAACGCCTGCACCACCTCCGCCGACGTGCCCTTGGCCTTGATCACGGCCTCCAGGCGCTGGGCCGTGTCCAGGCCGGGCAGGTCTGCGTCTGTAGGGGGGAGGGGGGGTAAAAACAGAATGGGTCAAGATAGGAGGGGTCAAAATAGGGTTTAGAGAATAGGTATAGGGGGGGGAGGGTTGAAATAGGGTGAAGCATTGGAGTCATCACAAAACTGACGCCAGATTATTTACCTTCGATTGCAACAGTCTCTCTCTCTCTCTCTCTCTCATAAGTAACATAAACCTCCTTGCATTACTGTAATGATAATTATTATAACTATTATTATTATTACAATCATAATTTATTATCATTATCGTCACCTTCATCATCATCATCATCAGCAACAACAATACAATTCTTGACCAAATTGACTGTTTGAGTTCATATGTTTCATTTGTACATTGATGGCTATTTCCATGGGTTGCATAAGGGTACATGGGTCAAAATAGGGTGAAGCATTGTAGTCATCACAAAACTGACGCCAGATTCGTGTTCAGCAGGACGCAAAGCTGCTAGGGACTAATTTTCATGAGAATCTGAGGTGTGAACATTTTCACCAAAATTTGCAGGTGTTTCCCTTGGAATTTTTTCAGAAATCACGTTTTTGTAAATAACTAAAAAAACTCTGAGGAACTATGAGGCATGGACACAAAATGTTAGGATAGTAAGGATGAAACAGGAAAAGACCTTTATTAACCATAGGAAAATCCTTTTGAAATATGACCATGTAAAAAAAATATATATATATAATAATAAAAAATAAAAATACTATGTTTCTGCCTCCTCAGAGAATCAAACAGACAGACAGACAGACATAGACATACAGACAGACAGCCTTGCACCCACCTGCCGTGTCGTTGGAAAACTTGTACACGGGTTCGTTCTTTTGGGGCACGAAACAGTCAAATTGCTCGGGCACCACCTCGGCGATCCTCTGGCGGTAGGACAGCCTGGAGGGAGGAAGACACAAGTTACTGTTGTGTATATATACTGTATATTTATATATTTTTTTTTTTTTTTTATTCTTGCCTTATTAACCTGCCTGTCTTATCAACCTTATTGCCTGCCTTACTTACCACAACTACTACTACCACTACTACTACTACTACTACTTCTATTACTACTACTGCTACTACTAGCTCCACCACTACTACTACTACTACTACTTCTACTACTACTACTACTACTACTACTACACCACCACACTACTACTACTACTAATACAACTACCACCACCACTACTACTACTACTTCTACTACAACTACCACCACCACTACTACTACTACAACTACCACCACCGCTACTACTACTACTTTTGCTACTACTACTACTACTACTACTACGATCACAATTAAGTTAGTTCTTTTTACCACCTCCTTCACAATTGCATGATCTCACACCCTATAGCATGTTTATTCTCTCTCTCACCTATCTTGTCTAATTAACCTGCTTTCCGTATCTCACAATCTATCTTATCTTATTAACCTGTCTTATCAGCTTATCTAATTAGCCTCATTATCTCACCTCATTGTTTTCCCCACTGTCTAATTAGCCTCATTATCTCACCTCATTGTTTTCCCCACTGTCTAATTAACCTCATCATCTCATCTCATTGTTTTCCCCACTGTCTAATTAGCCTCATTATCTCACTTCATTGTTTTCCCCACTGTCTAATTAGCCTCATTATCTCACCTCATTGTTTTCCCCACTGTCTAATTAGCCTCATCATCTCACCTCATTGTTTTCCCCACTGTCTAATTAGCCTCATTATCTCACCTCATTGTTTTCCCCACTGTCTAATTAGCCTCATTATCTCACCTCATTGTTTCCCCCACTGTCTAATTAGCCTCATTATCTCACCTCATTGTTTTCCCCACTGTCTAATTAGCCTCATTATCTCCTCATTGTTTTCCCCACTGTCTAATTAGCCTCATTATCTCACCTCATTGTTTTCCCCACTGTCTAATTAGCCTCATTATCTCACCTCATTGTTTTCCCCACTGTCTAATTAGCCTCATCATCTCACCTCATTGTTTTCCCCACTGTCTAATTAGCCTCATTATCTCACCTCATTGTTTTCCCCACTGTCTAATTAGCCTCATCATCTCACCTCATTGTTTTCCTCACTGTCTAATTAGCCTCATCATCTCACCTCATTGTTTTCCCCACTGTCTAATTAGCCTCATTTCTCACCTCATTGTTTTCCCCAGTCTAATTAGCCTCATAATCTCACCTCATTGTTTTCCCCACTGTCTAATTAGCCTCATCATCTCACCTCATTGTTTTCCCCACTGTCTAATTAGCCTCATATCTCACCTCATTGTTTTCCCCACTGTCTAATTAGCCTCATCATCTCACCTCATTGTTTTCCCCACTGTCTAATTAGCCTCATTATCTCACCTCATTGTTTTCCCCAGTCTAATTAGCCTCATTATCTCACCTCATTGTTTTCCCCACTGTCTAATTAGCCTCATCATCTCACCTGTTCCCACTGTCTAATTAGCTCATTTTCACCTCATTGTTCCCCACTGTCTAATTAGCCTCATTATCTCACCTCATTGTTTTCCCCACTGTCTAATTAGCCTCATTATCTCACCTCATTGTTTTCCCCACTGTCTAATTAGCCTCATTCTCACCTCATTGTTTTCCCCACTGTCTAATTAGCCTCATCATTCACCTCATTGTTTCCCACTCTAATTAGCCTCATTATCTCACCTCATTGTTTTCCCCACTGTCTAATTAGCCTCATTATCTCACCTCATTGTTTTCCCCACTGTCTAATTAGCCTCATCATCTCACCTCATTGTTTTCCCCACTGTCTAATTAGCCTCATTATCTCACCTCATTGTTTTCCCCACTGTCTAATTAGCCTCATCATCTCACCTCATTGTTTTCCCCACTGTCTAATTAGCCTCATTATCTCACCTCATTGTTTTCCCCACTGTCTAATTAGCCTCATTATCTCACCTCATTGTTTTCCCCAGTCTAATTAGCCTCATTATCTCACCTCATTGTTTTCCCCACTGTCTAATTAGCCTCATTATCTCACCTCATTGTTTTCCCCACTGTCTAATTAGCCTCATCATCTCCTCATTGTTTTCCCCACTGTCTAATTAGCCTCATTATCTCACCTCATTGTTTTCCCCACTGTCTAATTAGCCTCATATCTCACCTCATTGTTTTCCCCACTGTCTAATTAGCCTCATTATCTCACCTCATTGTTTTCCCCACTGTTAATTAGCCTCATCATCTCCTCATTGTTTTCCCCACTGTCTAATTAGCCTCATTATCTCACCTCATTGTTTTCCCCACTGTCTAATTAGCCTCATCATCTCACCTCATTGTTTCCCCACTGTCTAATTAGCCTCATTATCTCACTCATTGTTTCCCCAGTCAATTAGCTCATCATCTCACCTCATTGTTTTCCCACTGTCTAATTAGCTCATTACTCGACTATTGTTTTCCCCAATGTTAATTAGCCTCATTATCTCACCTCATGTTTATCCCCAACTGTTAATAGCCTCATTATTCACTCATTGTGTTCCACTGTCTAATAGCCTCATCATCTCACCTCATTGTTTTCCCACTGTAATTAGCCTCATCAATCTCACCTCATTGTTTTCCCACTGTCTAATTAGCCCATTATTCTCATTGTTTTCCCCACTGCTAATTAGCTCATTATCTCACCTATTGTTCCCACTGTCTAATTAGCTCATTATTCACTCATGTTTCCACGTCTTAATTAGCCTCATCATCTCACCTCATTGTTTTCCCCACTGTCTAATTAGCCTCATCATCTCACCTCATGGCCTTCAAGAGCACCTCGATGATGAACTTTGCCCTGGGGTGCATGGGGTCAAGCTGGGCCGCGTCAAGCCAGTCATCCCAAGACCACTTGAACTGGAAGTTGCTCAAGTGGTACGCGAACCAATTCACAAACCTGACAAGGAAACCACTTGATATTTATGGCTATCAGACATAAAAAAGGATATGAAAACTGGACTTATAAGTTATGGGTAATGGGGTGAGAATGAAAAAAGTGATGTGTATGCCAATTTGACGAGAAATATATGGGTTTAACAGACACAAAGTAAAAATTTAAGTCTTTTTCTTGTGATACTTTCTTATTTTTAGCATTAATTAAAAGGTTTAAGATCTGGTGACTTTTTCTCTAAGGTCTGTTGAGATAAAAGTTAGTGGTACAAAAAGAAAAAGTGTGATTTTCCTGCAATATATGGAGACAAAATATTTCCTAGTGACCTTTAAAAGCAAATAAATCAAGGAGCAAAGACCAGACAAGACCTTCCTTTTTCCCTTCCCTTCCCTTCCTCATCATCCCCTTCCCTTCCCTTCTCCATCATCCCCTTCCCTTCCCTTCTCCATCATCCCCTTCCCTTCCTCATCATCGCCTTCCCTTCCCTTCCTCCTCATCCCCTTCCCTTCCCTTCCTCATCATCCCCTTCCCTTCCCTTCCTCATCATCCCCTTCCCCATCATCCCCTTCCCTTCCCTTCCCTTCCCCATCATCCCCTTCCCTTGGCCATGACACAGGCAAGGCCATGCAGTCCTCACCTGTCAAAGCAGCACACGTTCATGGTGTCAATGCGGTCAAACAACAGCTCCACCGCCTGGGCCAAAACCTACACAAAGGACCACAACAAATACAGTAAATTAGGAAACCGATAAATAAATAATACCAGGTAGTAAATAAAAGGTAAACATGGGGGCATAGGTGTGCGTGGCCTCGGTGCTCATCTCCGTGGCATTTCCTTTGAGCCTGTGGTACCCCGGGACACAGGGCTAGTGTGACATCCAGGTTACCACAGTTACCTTCCCCAGGTTTCCCCAGGTACCCATTTATCAACCCCAAAAGGGAGGATGAACAGCTGGTTGGGCTGGCCGCCGACTTGCCCTGGCCCGGATTTGAACCAGGGCCCGCAGATTTGTAGCCAGGCACGCTAGCCACTGCACCACGGAGGCGATAGATAAGAATAATTCGGATAATTATATGGTACGGCAAATGACTGGAGTACTGTCTTACTGAAAGACACACACAGACACACACACACACAGACAGTAGCAGCATTAGTACAGAGAGTGACATGACAAATAACTAGATACACACTGACTGCCTGACTGAGACACACACACACACACACACACACACACAGACACACAGACACACACACACACACACACAGACACACACACACACACACACCTGGGGCATAGTGGCGGGCTGCAGCTTGCACAATTCAATGAGGAGCGAGCCGTAACATATCTCCAGGTAGCGCGGAACAGGCAGGTGGAAGAGCTCCGCCATCACCACCTCCACTATCATGTACTCCAGCGGGATCTTGTGCTTGAGGGGGAAGTCCAGCAGAACGGCGGCACTGCAGAAACGGAACAAAAATGACGTCGTGTTATGCTAAATACAACTCAGTGAATACATGATAAGAGGTGATGTTGGCAAGAAAATAGATCAATATAAACATAGGGAAACAGGATCTATAGTCTATTTTTTATATTATGGTCAAAATGCAGTAAGGAAGCCCGCCCCCTGCCTCCCTTCTATTCTACGGGGCAGCTGATTGGTGCATTCCTGGTATCATCACCACCCATCACAATATCTTCACTACTTAACAGTGGCGTAACCACTGGACAGAGCAATCTTCACTACAGAGGGTGACAATATCCAATATCCCTTTGTAGTGAAGATTGCTGTCCAGTGGTCACGCGCTGTTAAGTAGTGAAGATATTGTGATTGGTAGTGATGATACGAGGAATGCACCAATCAGCTGCCCCGTAGAATAGAAGGGGAGGCAGGGGGCGTGGCTTCCTTACTGCATTTTGACCATAATAAATACAATAGACTATAGATGTGTATAGCTTAGGTTCTGTATGCTATAAATAAGAAAATACACAAAAATAGGTGATAGCGGCGAGAAAATGGATAAATATATATAGGGAGACAGGATATAATGTATTGTATAGCTTAGGTTCTGTATGCTATAAACAATCTCTATCCATTGCATCAACTTCTTCAATGCCCAATGCTGCCACATCCTCTTCAACAAGATAAACACTGTCTAATAATAATAAGTAATCCTCTTCCCATCATCCCCTCCCCTTCCCTTCCCCATCATCCTCTTCCCTTCCCATTCCTTCCCTTCCATTCCCCATCATTACACACTGGTATTTGAGGTAACAATAAATAATGAGGTAATAATTAAGATAAAGATAAACGAGGATAATAGATAATAGATAATATAATAGATAAAGATATAGATAGATCAACACTCACCATTGCTTGCGCTCGAGGTGGTACTCCTTGACAATGTTGTGCAGGTGTTCCTCGATAAGGTAGCGCTCGATGGAGTGGGCGCCGGGCAGCACGGGGCCCTCGGGACAGTCCGTGTAGTCAAACAGCCTGGCGAACACACACACACACACACAATAGGTTAGAATGTCATAAAACACAATAAGGTAGAAAAAGTGACTATATAACACTATAAGAGGCTGACATGGAGGTAAAGTTTGGTCTCAGGACAGTCCGTGTAGTCAAACAGCCTGGCAAACGCACACACACATGGGTTAGAATGTAAAAAAAACAGTATATAAAAACACATATATAAATAAAGGCAATATAAGGCATAGATAGGGGCAAAAAATGTACACGAGTCAATAAAGAATCTGTGTAATCAAACAGCCTGGCAAACACACACACACGGGTTACAATAAATACATAATCATAGTAGTTACATATATCAATAGAAAACCTAGATAAATACAGATATGGAGACAGGACCACACATGTATACCTCAGGCCCTGTATACAATGACTGGGTAAACACACACACACAAGAGGTCATGGGAAGAAATCGAAGAGGACCACATTCAAGAGAAATCAAGAAATATAGGTTGGTTCTCATACAAATCCATTGCACTGTGGAATAGCCTGGATAAGGAGGTGGTACATGCCAAGAATATTCACCACTTCAGAGCCAAGTTGGATAATAATAGTTTTGAAGACGGGACAGTATGACCTTAAATAATTTCCTTATGTTACAACTAGGTAAACACACACCCACACCCACACAAGGGTACTCCGTAGTGTAGTGGTTAGCACGCTCGGCTCACAACCGAGAAGTCCCGGGTTCGATCCCCTGGCGGAGCGGAGACAGATGGGCTGTTTCCATAAAAACCGAGCCCCTGTCCACCCAGCAGTGAATGGGTACCAGGTGTTAGTCGGGGCTTGTGACACGCCTCCCGGGGTGGTGGCTTTCCCCAACACTAAGGGTGAACGATAAGAATGTTGATATGGAAACGGGGCCATACGAGTGCAGCTCAGGCCCTGTAAACTGTGATGATGATGATGATGATGATGAAAAAAAAACTGAAAAAAACGAAAAAAAACGAAAAAAAAAACCCTACTACTACAACTAGATGAATACAACTAGGTAAATACGCACCTGAAGACGACCCATGGGAAGGTGTAGGTGTTGTCCTGGTGGTGGGGGGGCAGGGTGATGGGGGGAATGTTGTGCTGCAGGGCCTCACACAGGATAGAGTCAAAGGCTACATAGGGCCGCGCAATGTGCTTCTCCTGCCACATGTCCGAACGCAGCTTGCAGATCTGAGGGCACAGGCAAGGGAGGGGATGCTATTAACCCCTTAGTGCCGACCGGGGTAATTTGGTCCTTCCAACGGACCGGTTCTATTCAGACCGCCATTTTTGCTTTGGTGTTTGTTTCAATATAAATAAGAGGGTAACAGTTTTGAATATCCCATGTAGTAAAACAACCATCTTAACATTTCTAGTATTAATATGAATATAAATATCGATATGTAACTGAACCCAGAAACCAAAATAGAAAATGAGTAAAATGACAGCAAAAAAAAGTTGCGGCAAAGTTTGTTTACAAAATCAGCTGATTTGGCGAACTTTCATGGGATTCAAATACGAGACGGAGTACATTCTTGTAAATAAGCGTATATATAGTGTTTTTCCTCTACTTTAACATGAAAATATCAAAAATGCTCTATCTTGTCTCATTTTCGTATGATCAATGCTCAGTTTGGGTCCGTATTTACCCCGGTGACAAAAACACTCACGGGGTAAATTGGACCCAGTGTAATGTATCCCCCACGGCATATCACGGTGAGGATTAACTGCTTATTTGCACTTGTTTCTTTTGTTTCAGGTTGTTGAATGCTAATATGGAATTAGTTTAAGGGTGCTGGTATATAAATTAAGGGTAAATTTTTACTCAAGGACCAGAATTCTCTACACAATTGGGAGAATGATTTCTGTTTATCTTAATGGATACGGTAAATGTGCAGTTTCAACCAATACTTCCTATAAACCAATACTCTCCTGACATAACTGGGGGGCTATGCCCACCCATACCTCCCTGCTAGTTAACTAACCTAACATGGGCATTGATTACGTAACCTAACGGTATTATTTTACATTAGGACCGAAATTCCCTACACAATTGGGAGTGTGGTTCTGTTTACCTTATTTAATTCTAGGAAACATTTTCTCTGTTGAGTTTCCGTCGCAAATCATTACTTTCGAAGATAATGACATGTTCATAGGTAGGCGAGAGCCAAGTGTTTACGTGCGCCTGACTCTTCTTCCTCTTGTGACCTGCATCGCCTCTGTTCTTCCCTTGCCGCGGACACTTTTTTAATGCAGATTTGACATTAGTTTGGAGGTTAAAGCGTGTGTTAGGCTAGGTTAGTGAGTCAAAAGGTGGGGTTAGGTTAATTTTCATATCTCCTATACACTCTGATCTCCTTCCTATTAAAACATCTTATATCTCCGAAAGAAGTGCTTTGTGACGGAAGCTCATAGAGAGAATGTTTCCTAGAATCCAATAAGGTAAACAGAAACCACACTCCCAATTGTGTAGGGAATTCTGGCCCTAGTGTAAAGTATTACTAAATTAAGTAACAATGCTTAGAAATTATAAAAGAAAAACTAGCATAGACCTAGAAAAGGAAGAAAGACTAGGAACTCAAAGACTGGAACCCAAACGTGTGCGTGTTGGTCATCTTTTCCGCCTAACCAGAGAATGTGAAGAACAGCTAACAGAATGTTTGATAGTGTCCATGGGCATGGTATGACATGTTGTTTAAGTTTTTGGAGGTTTGTCAAATTTTTAAGAATTTTTTTTTTTTTTATATATATATATATGACCAATTTACCCCAGAGTTAGGTCCGATTTACCCCATTTAGTGTAACAATGTGGTCCGCACTTCGCAGTGTATTGCTAACAGAGCTATAATGAAAATTTGTTCAAACTTTAATGACATATAGGTAGTGACCCTCCTATGATTGTATTAACTTTTTGTTTGTTTATTTCAATAGATATGGAAACTAGATCAAAGTTTGTCAAAACCAGGACCAAATTACCCCGGTCGGCACTATATTGACCCTGGGTACCTTTGTTTACACCTGATATTAACCCTGGGTACCTTTGTTTACACCTTATATTTACCCTGGGTACCTTTGTTTACACCTTATATTAACCCTGGTACCTTTGTTACACCTTAATTTAACCCTGGGTACCTTTGTTTACACCTGATATTAACCCTGGGTACCTTTGTTTACACCTTATATTAACCCTGGGTACCTTTGTTTACACCTGATATTAACCCTGGGTACCTTTGTTTACACCTTATATTAACCCTGGGTACCTTTGTTTACACCTGATATTAACCCTGGGTACCTTTGTTTACACCTGATATTAACCCTGGGTACCTTTGTTTACACCTTATATTAACCCTGGTACCTTTGTTTACACCTATATTAACCCTGGGTACCTTTGTTTACACCTTATATTAACCCTGGGTACCTTTGTTTACACCTTATATTAACCCTGGGTACCTTTGTTTACACCTTATATTAACCCTGGGTACCTTTGTTTACACCTGATATTAACCCTGGGTACCTTTGTTTACACCTTATATTAACCCTGAGTACCTTTGTTTACACCTGATATTAACCCTGGGTGCCTTTGTTTACACCTTATATTAACCCTGGGTACCTTTGTTTACACCTAACATTAACCCTGGGTGCCTTTGTTTACACCTGATATTAACCCTGGGTACCTTTGTTTACACCTGATATTAACCCTGGGTACCTTTGTTTACACCTGATATTAACCCTGGGTACCTTTGTTTACACCTGATATTAACCCTGGGTACCTTTGTTTACACCTGATATTAACCCTGGGTGCCTTTGTTTACACCTGATATTAACCCTGGGTACCTTTGTTTACACCTGATATTAACCCTGGGTGCCTTTGTTTACACCTGATATTAACCCTGGGTACCTTTGTTTACACCTGATATTAACACCGAGTCAATGCGGAGTCTATTGGGGTCTTTAAAAGGAGTCTGGATAAATTCATGGATGGGGAAGAGGTGGATGGAGGTAGAGTTAAGTAACAGGAACTACCTCGTGTAGCTTCCTTATTTTCTTATGTTCGTAAGTCCAGGGAAAAACAGACATGAGGGGAGGAGGGCACTTGGTACGTAGGACTCACCTGCGCCCAGAAACAGTCGAGGTACACAGGAGAAAAATATTAATAATAATAATATACAGGAGGGCACTGGGGGATAGCTGGGGAAGGGGAGGGGGTGTTACGCCTGCCTCACCTGGGCCCAGAGACAGTCCAGGTACTCCTCCTGCGGGTGGGGTCTGTCGGAGCGCCACACCCTCAGCCCGGGCACGTGTTTGCGAGTGCGCTTCCTCACGTAGATCTCGATATGCTTCAGCAGGCGCTCCAAGTCCTGCTCCTTCTTCTCGTACAGCTCGCGTCCCACCCAGGGCAGACAGCTCAGCACCGCGTAGACGTAGGTGTCGCTGCGCACTGTACGCACGCACGCACACACACGAAAAAGGAAAAATAAATGAATAAAAATATGAAATGAAAAATAATATATGATAATAATAGTCTATTTTATTTATTATGGTCAAAATGCAGTCAGGAAGCCACGCCCCCTGCCTGCCCTTCTATTCTACAGGGCAGCTGATTGGTGCATTCCTCGTATCATCACTACCAATCACAATATCTTCACTACTTAACAGCGGCGTGACCACTGGACAGCAATCTTCACTACAGAGGGATTTTTGATTTTGTCACCCTCTGTAGTGAAGATTGCTGTCCAGTGGTCACGCGCTGTTAATTAAGTAGTGAGGATACTGTGATTGGTAGTGATGATACGAGGAATGCACCAATCAGCTGCCCCGTAGAATAGAAGGGGAGGCAGGGGGCGTGGCTTCCTTACTGCATTTTGACCATAATAAAAAAAATAGACTATAGGAAAATAGGAAGGATGCAATAAATACAGTGGAATATTGACCTTGTGGAGAGTTGTCATCCCTGGCGGTGTCTAGGAAGGTGTGGAGGAGGTGGAGGAGGGAGTTGGTGGAGATGACGTGGCAGTTGACCAGGTCGGAGAAGAAGCGGAGGACGTAACGAGCGGTCTTCCACATGCACGCCTTGACCGCCTCTTTGAGCTTCCGCGCCATCATGTCCACAAACTGAATAATAATAATAATCATTTTCTTTTCACCCAAAGGTATACAGGAAAAAAAAAATACATACATGAAGGGAAATGAAAGTGAAAAACTAGAAAAACACCTAGAAAACATAAACAATAGCAATAATAACAGTAATAAAGGTAACGAGAGGTGTGTTAGTAACCTCATCTTGCCACAAACTTACAAAAAAACACAATAAAAACAGTAATACAGATAACGAGGTGTTAATAGCCAAAATGACCAATAATACAAATATACCAACGCTAATAACAATAAACAACAATAATAACGACAGTAGTAAAGGTAAGGAAAGGTGTGTTAGTAGTCTCACCTCTCCGCCAAAGTTGTAGTTCTTGGCGTTGAGCAGGCCGACTAAGGTGGTGTAAATGGTGGTCTTTTCGGGCATTTTGACGGCACAGTCGCTGAGGATCTTGAGAATCTTGCCCTTGTAGTTGTTGATGTCTGCCTCGAGCACGCTGGCCAGGCCCTCCAGGTTGCTCTCCAGGGAGGACGTGCTCTGCGGGAAGGGGGGGGGGGGTTAGGGTGTGTGTGTATGTGTATGTGTGTGTGTACCTTCCCTCTCTCTCTCTCCTTCACCCACTCACATTCTCTCCTTCCCTCTCTCAATCACTACCCCCCCCCTCTCTCTCTCTCTCTCTCTCTCTCACCTTCTCTCCCACCCTGATGATGAGGGACTCGAGCCGGTCCTCGATCTCCACGGCATCGGTGCGGCGCCTCTTGCGGTCCCGACCGGAGTCTGCAAGGCAAAGGCAAAGGTGTGAGGTGGCGTAGAGAACATAACAACATAAGGAAGCTACAAGAGGCCGCGAGACCTACACGTGGTAGTTCCTGTTACTTAACACTAACTACATCCACCTTTCATCCCATCCATAACACTGTCCAGCCTCCTTTTAAAGCTCTCTAATGACTCCGCACTAACTACCTGTCTACTGAGTCCATGCCAATCATTTACCACCCTATTTGTGAACCAGTTTCTCCCTTTTTCCTTTTTAAATCTACACTTTTCCAGTTTGAATCCGTTACTTCTTGTTCTAGCTACCCTGATTACTAGCCGTAAGAACTATTCCTACATAATGAACGTCTGCCTGATTCTTCTGTTCATTATCCTCCCCCTAAGTATAAATAAATGTGCTGCTACATCAACCCTAGATTTAGTAATACGTACTACCTAGTACATCGTAATATTCTATACATATTGTTTTGTGGCGTACGGAGATGCGGAATAACCAGTCTAGGATCTCAAAATGTGCACTGGGGCTTCAGGCCCCAGTCCGAAGTGGGGACTGGGGCCTGAGGCCCCCCCACGATGACAGCGGGCCTGGGGACGGGGGATCCCCAGTGGGGACTGGGGCCCGAAGCCCCCCCCCACGATGACAGCCGGCCTGGGGACGGGGGGGACGGGGGGGCTACGTAATAGCAAATAATATGCGTAAGAAATCATCATTCCTCTCTATATATCTAAAACAGTCGTTATTTCACTTATTTGAGCCTATTTTCGGGTTTTGCATTGATATTCTCCCTATCTACCTTTGATCAGCCTTCCATACAGCCGGTATTCCCGTATTTTAAGGCTATATAATGATCCCTATCGCCGCAAACCCTGGCCTGGCCTCCCATAGCAAGCCGTGATGACGTCACGGCGCCGTGACGTCACAGCAGCGGCGGCTGCCTACGCGGGATGTGCACCGGTATCCGGTATACCGAAATACCGGTATTTGGTGAAGCAAAACACCGTCGAACGGTTTCTTTAACTGATCAATCACTGTCAGGAAGTACTGGATTAGTTCCCGACACCGGTTTTTTCCGAACATACGGTTAATTTGTCGATACCGCACAACCCTACTGCCCACCGGCTGACGGCCCTTTTTCCCATCATTAATCTAGCTCACATCAAATAATGCATATCAACACTGATAAGAGTAAAACAATGAGAAATAGACACACTGAGACCTAAAAAACCGTATGGAATACTAACGAAGAAACTATCAAATACGTCTTTATAAAATTAGCCCCAAATAAGCCAAACACATAAGAAAATCAATGAGAAATTTTCAATAAGCCTAAAATAATGAAAACAATAGACACAATAGTAAATGACGTGGTTCTTATAAACAGCAAAATTTCCGACAAAACCAATCAGGCTTAAAACAGTTTTGAATTGCAATAATTTTACCTTTAACACTAACAGATCGTTGCTTGGCGACTAAACACGGCAAAAAAGTCAAACCCCACAGACCGACCACAACACTGTGAAAACTTGCTAAAGACACACCACAGCCCCCCTTTCAGCTCATCTAGATGTCAGAATAAGATTGTCAAAAAATATAAACAAAAACACGATCCTTCTAATACCCATATAAAACAAAATATACCCACCAAGCGCACGATAAATACATAAAACGATGCGGAAAAATCGTAATATATTAAAACACAAAAAAACCTACACTTGCTGTAAAAAAAACTAATATCAACAAAATATCGGTAAATTGTACGGGATTACTATATAATTACATCATATTTATTTCACGAAGGCCTTAAAACACGGAGACTGTTTACGTTAAGTCATAAAAAGAGCTTGGCTTTTCAACAAGGCTATGCAATCCATTCAGTCCATTAATAAAAAAGTGCATTTTCGATTAAAAATACGCTAACCGGCAACTCGTAACCTTCTCCAGAGGCCCGGATTCCCAGAGCCAATCAGCGGCCTTGCTCTTGGCTCAGCCAATCAGCGTTCAGCAAAGCCGCTGGGTGACTGGGCGGCCATGTTTAGTATTTATCCCCTATATATGGACATATATAGTGGTAAATAAGGCGAGTTTAACCCTTAAATACCTTATTGATGGCATATTAGTGATGATATGCGTATTGTTACTGATACATAGAGGTGGCACGATAACACATGACCGCAATATTAGCTTTTCACCGTAATAATTTCACCCTGAAATACATGACAGATCTTGGGTAAAATTATACCGTAGATAACACTTAAGTCGCCAGCTGCACTAATGTCGCCAGCCGCCAAATATTACGAATTATAGCATCACTACTGCTGTGTATGTGCCACTGAAGATGATACACAGTAGTTGGGTGATACACAGTAGAGGAAGAGTGGAGGGTGGCGGGGTGAAGAGAGAATAGGAGATAAGATAAGATAAGATTTTCATCCTATCTAGACACTTTGCAAGTACCAACTACAAGGTTATTGACTATACAAAGCGCCGCCACGTCAGCACGAACTAGGCGGACTCGAACCGCTGACCGAATGCACAGGGACGCTGCACATTGCAAGCTCACGTCTCTACCAACCTTGCCACCCTGACGGGCGTGAGAATAGGAGAAGGGGAGAAGGGATAGGAAGAAGAGGGAGAGGAGGGATAGGAAGAAGAGAAGGAGGAAGGAAGAATAGAAGAAGTAGATAAAGGAGGAAGAGGAAATAGAATAGGAAGAATAAGGAATAGGAAGCGCAAGGGAGGAAGAAGCAGAGAGAAGGGAGGAATGATAGAGGTGTAATTACAGATCAAGGATAAGTAGTGTGTCGCCGGCTACCTGGAACACTCGCCGACGGGTCACGGGAGAATATCTGTCGGCGAGAGTTCTAGGTACACGTACTAGCATTAGGTGAGAGAAACAGACTGAGTGAAGTAGGTAGGTAGGTAGATAAGTCATTGAATAATAAAGAAATAAGTCAGTAAGTCAGTCAGTCAGTCAAAGGTTCAGAATGTCAACACAGAATTTCTCCCCGCTCCTTCCTTCCCCACCTCGCCCGTCCACCTCATATCTCCCTATTTCCATTATTTCCAGGGTATTAAGTCACTCCTTTATACACTCTTACCGTAGTCCGACATCTCATCAAACTTCCGGCGACTCATGGTGGCGGTAATTCCTTCCAAGCACTGAAATATCCGTCAAAATAAGAGAGGTGACGCCACGCCGAGCACTGAGGAACGGGAGAAACTTTCGACAAGCAGATGATTTCGGCGCTTTTTTGGACCTAAATTATAATATAAAAAAAGAATGAATTTAAGTTATTTTATGTATTAACAATGTAATTTTACCCTTTCATTTCTGTATTTTTGTTGGTAATATCTTGAGGTCATGTACATTTTGATACCGAGATTGCTAATTCCCGCTAATTCGAGTCGCCAGTTGCATCAACGTTGCAGTGGTACAGGTGGAAACAGAAACCAGAGGGGGTGACCTGGCATGTAGGAGACTGGGGTAGTAAGTTACTCTATAAAGCAAGAACAGGCACCTTGGAAGTCAACGGAAGGAACAGGTAACTGGAGAACCAGAATTTTAGCTGCAGGGTAGGAGAGAAAGAAACTGTAGAACATGTCATTGTGGAATGCAACAAGTATAGGAGTCAGAGGGAAAAGCTTATAGCGTCAATAGTAATAGTCCTAGGCAGAGAGGAGTGGGACAGGAGACTAGAGCAGAAAGACGGGGCCCTGTGTACGGTGTTAGGGCTGTATGGGGACAGAAAGGAAACTGAAAGTATTGTAAACCTCACCAAAGTGTTCCTAACGCAGTGTTGGGAGATCAGAACACAAAATAGACAATGAATTAGGATGATAATCAAAGGATTGAAAATTGATCAAAATGTCTTTCCCAGGTGAAATAAACAGGGGAAGAGTTAACAAGTTTTGTTAACGAAGGAGACGAAGTGGAAGAGGACCTATGAAGCGATACTAAGCGACTAAGGTCACAAGAAGAAGAAGAAGTCACTCGCCAATGCACTAATGTCGCCAGGCACAATATATAGTACCAGTTTTAGCGTCACTACAGACTTTTATGTGCCACTGAAGACATGTAGCCGTAGTGTGATGTACATAATATAAACTACTGTGTATCATCTTCAGTGGTACATAAAAGTCTGTACAGTGATGCTAAAATTCGTAATATGTTGTACCTGGCGACATTAGTACAGTTACAAGTGATTGGCGACTATAGTGTTATCTACGGTACCTATATCCACCTTTCATCCCGGGCCCATCCATGAATTTATCTAGGTTTAACATTATTACAGCCTTATTTCTTGCCTAAGGACGCTCCCATGGTGTCAAAAGTAAGGTCATTCATCACATCTCATCGCCAAGTCATCAAGCACACAGAAAAAGGGTGAAAAAGCGAGTTATTTCAATTCAATAAGAGATTGCAGACACTGCAAATATACCACAGTGTAGCCTCTATCTTCATTTCCCGTTTTCTAATTCCTAAAACATGCTTATCTTCTTCTTCTTGTGGCCGATTTTCTGCACTCTTCTTCATCTTCTTGTGGCCAATGCTTCATCTTCTTGTGGCCACGGAGGATGGCTGCCAGCCAACAGCCAAACATATAGGGGGTTAATAAGCCAAAAACTGTTATTTCTCCTTATTGACAGATATTTCACCTATTTCTACCCCTTGTATAGCTAGATTTTTTTTTATACATCTTTTACAATGGTTTTTTGCATGATTCAGCCGTCAATTAAGGTGATTATTTCAAGAAAGCTGAAAATGTTGGTCCTCCGTGCAAGACAGTAAATTTATGTTTGTTTATATTTTGATTTTCTAAGGACGAAGAGCACAGGACGGCCTATATTGACCTCGTGTGACCTGGTGTGACCTCGTAGGCTGCTATAACTCCACGTACAGGCCCAGGGTAAGACTGTAAACACGTTCATAGCGTTCAGAGGCCGCTCAGTGCATTATTAGACGAAGGAAAGCAAGGCCAGATAAGGGTCCGCCGTCTCACAGGTTACAGGGAGTTTCGTACACAAGTTGTTTCGTACCCAGGGTTTGTTAGTTGTTTCGTACACTGATTTTGAGTTTTTTCGTACATACCTGGTGCCGTTTCGTAACTAGTAGTCAAGTTCAACTCTGAGATGAGTGTACTATGGTTTCATATAGACTACGAAACAACTTTTTGGTGTACGAATCTACTGGTGTACGAAACAACTTGTGTACGAACTGATTGCACCCCGTCACACACACACACACACACGCACTCTTGGCTCGCACTTTTAGCCTCACCACGCATATAATCATATAATCGTAGTAGTAGTAGTAGCAGTAGCATTAGTAGTAGTAGTAGTAATAGTAGTAGTAGTAGTAGTAGTAGCAGTAGTAGTAGTAGCAGTAGCAGTAGCATTAGTAGTAGTAATAGTAGTAGTAGTAGTAGTAGTAGTAGTAGCAGTAGTAGTAGTAGTAGCAGTAGTAGTAGTAGTAGTAGTAGTATACATATAATCGGCACACTTTCTGCTTCTCATTAATACATATAGCTATTTCGACCCCCGTGTGATAGCTGAGACTAAAAACTCTTCCAGAGGTATTTTCACATCATTTATTAAAGTATCTCTTAGGGGCTTATTAGGGGTATATTATTGTACCCCTATTAAGGGTATATAATATCCTACCCCTCTATTTATATATATTCTTAATAGGGACTATTAAATAGGGTATTAACATCACAGATATATTTCACCCTATTTTTCCTTATAAAGGCATTTTTCTCCGTAACTATTAGGCCGAGAGTAAAAATGCATAGAAACAAAGTTGTTAAGGCCGATGTGTTCTATCCAATGCCATTATCAGAAGTCAATTATCTGTTGTAGTTTTTGAAATATTTAATGATTTAATATTTAATATCCAAAATATGAATATACAATTTTCTCACTTATTTAAACTACAAATTCATTTTGCTAGGGCTCATTAGAAAGGCCTTCTCAAGCTCTATATCTAGTCTAACATAGAAATTTCCTGTAATCCTCATAGTTTTCGAGTTATTCAAGAAAATATGATTTTTTACTGAAAATCAAAGGTGTACCCCTTTTTTGAGATAGCTATTATACCAATAGGTAAAACACCTCCAGCTTAACGTTTGTTTGTTGTTACGCTATTAATGTTTCCTCAAGGACTAATCATTTAATCGACAAAACAAAATCATTTAAACCCAACCTAACGAAACCTATATATAAGAGCCAGGTATTTTCACATCATTTATTAAAGTATCTCTTAGGAGCTTATTAGGGGTATATTATTGCACCCCTATTAAGGGTATATAATATCCTACCCCTCAAATTATATATACTCTTAATAGGGACTATTAAATAGGGTATTAACTTCACAGGTATATTTCACCCTATTTTTCCTTATAAAAGCATCAGTCAGCAGTTTAGTAAGTCAGCCAGTCAGTCAGTCAGTCAGTCACTCAGTCAGTTTAGTCAGTCAGTCAGTCCCTGATCCAAACATTCCTAACATTCCTAACATAAGAAAGTAAGGAAGCTACAAGAGGCAGTGAGACCTACACGAGGTAGTTCCTGTTACTTAACTCTACCTATATCCACCTCTCTTTCCCATCCATGAATTTATCCAGACTCCTTTTAAAGACCCCACTATACAATAAGGACCCAATAACACGGTAACAAACACCAACAACGAATTAGGATGAGTCAAAGGATCAAAAACTGATGAAAATGTCTTTCCCAGGTGAAATAAACAAGGCAAGAGTTAACAAGTGTGTTAGCGAAGGAAACGAAGTGGAAGAGGACCTACCGTAGATAACACTATAGTCGCCAGTCACTTGCCACTGCACTAATGTCGCCAGGTACAATATTTTATGAATTTTAGCATCATTACAGACTTGTATGTGCCACTGAAGACGCATGCACAGTAGTTCATATTATGTACATCACACGTACTATACATGTCTTCAGTGGCACATACAAGTCTATACATACTATACATGTCTTCAGTGGCTTGGTCTCTATCTAGACCAAGTTCAGTGGCACATACAAGGCTGTAAGGATGCTAAAATTCGTAATATAGTGTGCCTGGCGACATTAGTGCAGTGGCAAGTGACTGGCGACTATAGTGTTATCTACGGTAGGAAGCGATAGGTTGAGCGACAAAGGTCGCAAGAAGAAGGTATGCCTCTCGAGAAGTCCCTAAATTTTTATACTAATATAAGCGAAATTCTGCCTACGGCCAAGACAAGATGATAGGAAGACACAAGAGATTGAGTTAGATGTTACTTGGCGTATGCTGATGGCTACCTTGGAAGGAACCAAAAGATATGAAGGGTTTTAGAAGTCGTGACGTCACAGCGGTTACCATGGCGACGCGTGTCCCCCACAGCCATCACCACCATGCAGGTATAATAGAAGGATATTAGCCACTACCATGCAGGTATAATAGAAGGATATTAACCACCACCATGCAGCTATAATAGAAGGATATTAGTCATATTACACCACCACCATACAGGTATAATAGAAGGGTATCAGAGCATAAGAACATCCCCCACAGCCACCACCACCATGCAGGTATAATAGAAGGATATTACAGCATAAGAACACACGAAAATAAGGAAGCCACAAGGGGCTCTCTCTGTACTCTCTCTCTCTCTGTCTTTCTGTTTCTCTCTCTGTCTGTCTTGTTTTCGCTCGGTCTGTCTGTCTGTCTGCTTCTCTCTCTCTCTCTGTCTGTCTCTCTGTCTGTTTGTTTCTCTCTCTATCTGTCTGTCTGTACTACTGTATATATAGCTCACAATACACACACACACACACAATATACACACACACACATACAGACACACACACAACAGAAGGAAGAGATCAACACAAGAAGAGGAGGAGAAAGAAGAAGAAGGAAGAGGAGGAAGAAGAGGAGGAGGAAGAGGAGGAGAAGGAAGAGGAAGAGGAAGGAGGAGAGGAAGAGGAAGAGGAAGAGGAAGAGGAGGAGGAGGAGGAAGAAGAAGAAGGAGGAAGAAGAGGAGGAAGAAGAAGAAGAAGAGGAGGAGAAGGAAGACGAGGAGGAGGAAGAAGAGGAGAAGGAAGAGGAGGAGAAGGAAGGAGGAGGAGGAAGAAGAAGAGGAGGACGAGGGAGACAGGCGGGACAACAGCTGATCTGGCGTGGCGTGTGTGTGTGTGTGTGTGTGACGTGTGATTTACTGATGCCCTGTGTGTGTCCTGCCTGCCTCCTGTCTCTAGTTACTCATGTGCAAAACAAGAAGACAGTAAGAACATTAAATTAACAAGATATTTCACAAGAACAAGCACAAAAAGGAGCAAAATCAAGCAGTAAAACACCACAACACTTCAAGAAACAGAATAGTCACCAATACTCTACTACTGCTACTACTACTACTACTACTACTACTACTACAACAACTACTACTAATACTATAACACACTTCTTAACCCCTTGAGACCCAGAACGTAATTTCCATTGTAATTTGGGTACCATTAGACGATTTTTAGTGACTATAAGCAATATACTATTACAGCTATGACCTGTTTAATATCCTTGTCCACTAACTAATTGGGTATATTCAGTTATGTTTCTTAATTTTATGGCTCGACAACAGACATTTTTTATAATTTTATGGTCCAACAAGACATTTTTTATAATTTTATGGCTAACAAGACATTTTTTATAATTTTATGGCTAACAACAGACATTTTTTATAATTTTATGGCTAACAACAGACATTTTTTATAATTTTATGGCTAACAACAGACATTTTTTATAATTTTATGGCTAACACAGACATTTTTTATAATTTTATGGCTAACAGCAAGACATTTTTTTATAATTTTATGGCTAACAACAGACATTTTTTTATAATTTTATGGCTAACAACAGACATTTTTTTATAATTTTATGGCTAACAACAGACATTTTTTTATAATTTTATGGCTAACAACAGACATTTTTTTATAATTTTATGGCTAACAACAGACATTTTTTTATAATTTTATGGCTAACAGACATTTTTTATAATTTCATGGCTAACAGACATTTTTTATAATTTTATGGCTAACAACAGACATTTTTTTATAATTTTATGGCTAACAACAGACATTTTTTTAATAATTTTATGGCTAACAACACATTTTTTTAATAATTTTATGGCTAACAACAGACATTTTTTTTATAACAAAGGAAAGATCTGGGCGTGAAGGGACCGTAGTTGAAGAGGACCTTTGAAGCGATACTAAAGGTCACAGGAAGAAGGAGTTAGGAGCTTGTTACTACAGTGTGGAGGACATTAATGTGGCAGTATCCAAGCCGCTATGTGGTGTGATGTGGCCTGGCAGTGGCTGTGTTATGTGGCCTCAACACACATAAGGTTCTCGCCGGCAATGCTGTGACAATGTGTATCCTTTTTATGCCTTAAGGTGGATGACAACTGAATATTTGCCGATTATTTACTGTGTTTCTCTGATTATTTAACTATTTAACTATTATTCTCTGATTATTTACTATTAAGGACATTAGAAAATAAGGAAGCTACAAGAGGCCGTGAGACCTACACGTGGTAGTTCCTGTCACTTAACCCCTTGAGGCCCAGAACGTGATTTCCATTGTAGTTTGGGTACCATTAGACGATTTTTTGTCAATATAAGCAATATTTTATAGATATGACCTGTTTAATATCCTTGTCCACTAACTAATTTGGTATATTCAGTTACTTTTCCTAATTTATGGCTCGACAACATACAATTTTTGTATAGCAAAGGAAAGATCTGGGCGTGAAGGAATTTTTGTATAGCAAAGGAAAGATCTGGGCGTGAAGGAGTTAACTATTATTCTCTGATTATTACTTTTAAGAACATTAGGAAATAAGGAAGCTACAAGAGGCCATGAGACCTACACGTGATAGTTCCTGTTACTTAATACGGCTTAACACTATCTACTTCCACCTTTCATCCCCATCCATAACACTGTCTAGCCTCCTTTTAAAACTCCCTAATGACTCCGCACCTAACAAATTTATGCCTCTAAATGAATGACAGCTAATTATTTGTCAATTATACTGTTTTTTTTAACGAGGTGCAAAATCCCGACCCCTTTGTTGCTTACTGACTGATATTTGATGCCAGTAGAAGGGAATACTACGCTTCTTATAAATTTCAGCTGTATTTTATCATAGTTAACCATATTATCAGGTAAACATAGGCATCATTTTAAGCATGAGAAGGGAATACTACACTTCTTCTTAATTTCAGCTGTATTTTTATCATAGCTAACCATATTATCAGGTAAACATAGGCATCATTTTAACTAGGAGACCTTAAGATAATGAAATTTTTGTCTCTTATAAAAAAAAACTAAAGATCGCATATTTAATGTTAAGAGTTAATCAAGTTAAGAGTTATATCCTTAGCTTAGTGGCAGTTCAGAGTAATTGTATGGCTAACAACAGATGATTATATATAGCAAAGGAAAGATGTGGGTGTGAAAGGGTTAATAGTTGACTCCTTAGCTCAGCGGCAGTTCAGAGTAATTGTTTTCTTTGTACCGTTGTATTGATTTTCAGTAGTAGTAATAGTAGTAGCCTAGTGGTTGAAGTAGTAGTAGTAGTAGTAGTAGTAGTAGGAGTAGTAGTAGTGGTTGAAGTAGTAGTAGTAGTAGTAGTAGGAGTAGTTAGTAGTAGTAGTAGTAGTAGTAGTAGTAGTAGTGGCCTAGTGGTTGAAGTAGTAGTAGGAGTAGTAGTAGTAGTAGTGGTTGAAGTAGTAGTATAGTAGTAGTAGTAGTAGTAGTGGTAGTGTTGAGTAGTAGTAGTAGTAGTAGTAGAGTATAGTAGTAGTAGTATAGTAGTAGTAGTAGTAGAGTAGAGTAGTAGTAGTTAGTAGTAGTAGTAGTAGATAGTGGGAGTAGTATAGTATGTAGAGTAGTAGTAGTAGTAGTAGTAGTGTGAAGTAGTAGTAGTAGTAGTAGTAGTAGTGGTGTAAGTAGTAGTAGTAGTAGTAGTAGTAGTAGTAGTAGTAGTATAGTAGTAGTAGTGTATAGTAGTAGTAGTAGTAGTAGTATATGTAGTTGAAGTTAGTGTATAGTATAGTATTAGTAGTAAGTAGTAGTAGTAGTAGTAGTAGTAGTAGTAGTAGTAGTAGTAGTATAGTAGTAGGATGGAGAAATCAAAGAATGTAGAAAAGGGAGAAGATAACGAGAGAGAGAGAGAGAGAGAGAGAGAGAGAGAGAGAGAGAGAGAGAGAGAGAGAGAGAGAGAGAGAGAGAGATGGGTGTGAAAGGGTTAAGAGTTGTTTCCTTAGCTTAGCGGCAGTCCAGGATCTGTTCCAGCAGCGACGTGCGGAACACAAGGCGGCCGTGGAGACCATCCTGCACTTCCCCGACAGCGCCAAGCAGCACAAGATGGTCAACATTATCGCAGCAAAAGCCTTCGAGGTAAATATACCTACGGGGAAAGTAATTGATGGAAAGAAATGATTACTGAATTAACGCGAGGTGAAAAAAAAACTGATTGAAATAAATTAATATATCTTATCATATAGGTAGTACATTATTTTAGCCAGGAAACTATGTACTAAATTGTCTAAATGTCTATATGTATGTCTAAATTCATGGAAAAAATTACTGATCAAAAGAAATTAATATATCTTATCACATAGTACATTATTTTTGCCCGGAAACTACGTACTAAATTGTCTAAATGTCTATATGTATGTATGTCTAAATTCACAGGGGAAAAATTACTGATCAAAAGAAATGAATATATCGGATCACGCACAGTAAACCTTCTCTAAATTGAACCCGTATAATTCATACTTCGGATAATTCGACCTGTTTCAACAGGTCGAATTATCCAGGCCAGGTCAAATTTTTCAATAACTTTCCATAATTTGAGTAAGTTTGAATTATCCTTAGCCTTACTAGTGGGAGTCCGACCTCTCCCATGCGGTGCCGCGGCTGCCCAGCGTGATCTGATATATGATAATTATTGTATAAATACGATAGGCGGAGGAAGAAGGCGGGAGGGGGAGGAGGAAGAACTATTTTTTTAAAGTATCCTTCGATTTGTATACAATCCTTCAGAGTCCTTCATGGGCCTCTTCGCTCCTTCACGCATCCTACAGGAGTCATAGGAGGGCATTAGAAGTCCCACAGGATTGCTATAGTATTCCTAGATTTTTTAAGTACTTTGACAGTCTCATGGGATAGGGATTAATAATAATATTACTAATACTGAAAATACTAATACTGATCATTGTATTGAAGTAATGATTAATCTAGCAATGCCTATCATATTTTTATGTCTTGTAGTAAGTTTTGTGTAATTTGTGATTTTTAAGGAATATCTGGAAGTATCATGTCATTGTGAATTGGCTGAAATAGGGACTTCTAATCATTGTAACTGAAAACTGACTCCAGATTCGTGCTCAGCATGCCCGATAACTGCTAGGAACTAATTTTCAAGCAAATCTATTTTTAAAAAAATATTGCAAATTTTGCAAGGGGTATGCCTTGATTATTTTTGAAAATCACGTTTTTTTCAATAACTAAAAAACTATGGCAGATAAGTGCAAGAATTATACAGAAGTAAATATGAAGTAGATCAAGGGCTATCATTTGGCGTAAAGCAAAAAAATATTGATTGGTAAATAACCGAAAAAATAGCATATTCGTACATTTATATAAAATATCAATTTTCTCGACAACCATGAGGTGTTTTGACAAGCCGATTACTGCATCATGTAGAACTCCTCAAGATGAACCTTTGTTACTTTGATAAGTTTTCTTACGACTCATAGTTTTGCGGCAAAATAACAAAAACCTGATTTTCGTCAATTTGGGAATATTTTTGAGCAGCCAGAAATCCGGAAGTTTTTTTACGCTAGATAATTGGAAATGCCGGGAATACAATTGTAGATCCATCCATTTACAATAACTTTTGATGGGTAAGTGTTGAACAAGTGATGTAATGTGATGTAAAAAAAAAGGTGTGTAATTGTGATGTAAAAAAAAAAAAAAAAAAAAAAAAAAAATTTGTTGTCTGGCAGGTGTTGGAGCAGAGTCAAGTAAAGCTCCGCGAGGCCGGCTACATCCCTGGCATGGACTTCCCGAGGACGAGCATGTACGAGATGGTAAGCGTACTCTCTCTCTTTGTATTTGTCTGTCGCTGTCTGTCTGTCTCTGTCTCTCTCTCTTCTGTCACATCTTTCTGTCTCTCTCTTTTGTCACTTTCTCTCTCTCTCTCTCTTCTCACCTCTCCTAATTGATTCACCATCCTATAAAAACACTTAAAATGTCCCACAAAATGACTAAACACAACAAAACTAACCTTTCTTTAATCATTTACCATCCTCAAAAACACTTAAAATGTCCCACAAAATAAAACGACAAAACTAACCTTATATAATTTTCCCGCTGTATTTCTTCCATCACAGCATTGTCCCAAACGCTGGAGAACACAGCATTCCTGGGCGAGATACTGCTGCACCTGCCGGACCTCACACATCAGCTGCTGCGTCGGAACAAGCCCTGGCAGCTGCTTCTAACGTGGGGCGTTTTCTTTGCCACGCAGTCAAAGTTTCTCGACCAAAACACCGGCAGTTTCATCTACCTGGTAAGGGGAGAGGGTGGTGTATTGTTACCTATAAGAGGATAAAGGGATACAGTAAAGGAGATAACATAAGAACATAAGAAAATAAGGAAGCTACAAGAGGCCATGAGACCTACACGAGGTAGTTCCTGTTACTTAAGTCTACCTACATCCACCTCTCTTCCCTATCCATGAATTTATCCAGACTCCTTTTAAAGACCCCAATAGAGATGTAGGAAAAGTTCTTACGGCTATATATTAATCAGGGTAGAACAAGAAGTAACGGATTCAAGCTGGAAAAGCGTAGATTTAGAAAGGAAATAGGGAAAAACTGGTTCACAAATAGGGGATTCAAGCTGGAAAAGTGTAGATTTAGAAAGGAAATAGGGAAAAACTGGTTCACAAATAGGAGATTCAAGCTGGAAAAGCATAGATTTAGAAAGAAAATAGGGAAAAACTGGTTCACAAATAGGGGATTCAAGCTGGAAAAGTGTAGATTTAGAAAGGAAATAGGGAAAAACTGGTTCACAAATAGGAGATTCAAGCTGGAAAAGCGTAGATTTAAAAAGGAAATAGGGAAAAACTGGTTCACAAATAGGGGATTCAGCTGGAAAGTGTAGATTTCAGAAGGAATAGGGAAAAATTGTTCACAAATAGGAGATTCAGCTGGAAAAGCGTAGATTTAAAAAGGAAATAGGGAAAAACTGGTTCACAAATAGGGTGGTGAATGATTGGAATGGACTCAGTCGTCAGTCGTTTTCTTTCTTAATCCCATGAGGCCCAGAACGTAATTTCCATCGTAATTTGACCACCACTAGATGATTTTTAATGAATATAAGCAATGTTTTTATAGATATGACCTGTTTAGTATCCTTGTCCACTAGATAATTTGGTTTATTTAGTTACTTTTCGAAGTTTTATGGCTAACAACATACAACAATTTCTTATAGCAAAGGAAAGATCTGGGCGTGAAGGGGTTAAATCTACGCTTTTCCAGTTTGAATCCGATACTTCTACTATGGTGAAATACAATCTTACCTCTTCCTCAGGTGTCTCAGGAGCTGGGAGTGGCAGAGCGAGATCCTCACTTCACCAACCCCTACTGGAGACATCCCAGCAAGAATCCTGCTGGAGCCTCCCAACCGCCCTTAAGCACGCCGGGCGGAGGCAAGGCAAAGAAGAAAAAGACGTTCAAGAAAGGCCCAATGCTGTCTCGGAAGTTTGGCGATTTGTGACTCTTGGTGTTTACTTATGGGCTCAGTTTTTCATCCTTCTTGTAGCTTCCTTAATCCTCTTGTAGCTTCTTTATTTACCTCTTGTAGCTTCCTTATTTTCCTCTTGTAGCTTCCTTATTTTCCTCTTGTAGCTTCCCTTTTCCTCTTGTAGCTTCCTTATTTTCCTCTTGTAGCTTCCCTTTTCCTCTTGTAGCTTCCTTTTTCCTCTTGCAGCTTCCTTTTTCCTCTTGTAGCTTCCTTATTTACCTCTTGTAGCTTCCTTTTTCCTCTTGTAGCTTCCTTTTTCCTCTTGTAGCTTCCTTATTTACCTCTTGTAGCTTCCTTTTTCCTCTTGTAGCTTCCTTTTTCCTCTTGTAGCTTCCTTATTTTCCTATTGTAGCTTCCTTTTATCATCTTGTAGCTTCCTTATTTTCCTCTTGTAGCTTCCTTATATCCTCTTGTAGCTTCCTTGTATCATCTTGTAGCTTCCTTATTATCATCTTGTAGCTTCCTTTTTCCTCTTGTAGCTTCCTTATTTTCCTCTTGTAGCTTCCTTATATCCTCTTGTAGCTTCCTTTTATCATCTTGTAGCTTCCTTATTTTCCTCTTGTAGCTTCCTTATATCATCTTGTAGCTTCCTTGTATCATCTTGTAGCTTCCTTATTTTCCTCTTGTAGCTTCCTTATATCATCTTGCAGCTTCCTTATATCATCTTGTAGCTTCCTTTTTCGTCTTGTAGCTTCCTTGTATCATCTTGTAGCTTCCTTATTTTCCTCTTGTAGCTTCCTTATTTTCCTTGTAGCTTCCTTATTTTCCTCTTGTAACTTCCTTGTATCATCTTGTAGCTTCCTTATTTCTCTTGTAGCTTCCTTATATCATCTTGTAGCTTCCTTATATCATCTTGTAGCTTCCTTATATCATCTTGTGGCTTCCTTATATCATCTTGTGGCTTCCTTATTTTCTTATGTTCTCTAGTCATTAGTGTGTATCTGCGGTGCATAATTGACTCTGTGTGATGAGAAGAAGTATTTACCTAGTTGTATATACTAGGTAAATACTTCTAAGTGTTTCTGGCACCTGGTGTAGCTGCCAATGGATGTTAATATTCTTGTTTTGTTAAGTTTTGTGAAAGCTACATCTCAGTGGGGTGTGATATTGGTATGGGACATTACATTATTTTTTTTGCATAATTTGTCACTTAGCACAGGCATTTCTCTAATTAAAAAGGTTGAAAGTTACATATTTTGAGATACAATCATGTCTGTAATTACAAATGGTGTTTTTTACAGGATTTCAACACCCTAATATGTCTCAGAAGCATAAGAGTGTAGCCAGTGGTGATGGTAATAGCAAGTACCAGTAACTTATACCATTTAAAGCTGGTAAAATATATCCTTATATTTTGGGGTATGGCTGCAGTGTAATATTTTTTCCAACAATGCTGTGTACAGTATTCAGTATACACAAGAGTAACATTGGACTTTAATACATTTTTTTTTGTTGAAAATTAAATGAATGACATAAAAGTAACATTGGATTTATAGTTTTGTTTTTTAGTTGAAAACAAATCAAATGAAGTAATTATATAATATTTGTAGGTGGGGAAGTTTCTGTATAGAGTCCATCAGTTTTACAAGAGCAAAAACTACAATATGTCATAATAATACTATATGGACACAGTAAAGAGAAGAGAAGAGACTGTGGTATTTTGTTCTTGTTAAGTGTGGTGATATTAACTTCTTGGTGACTGTTATGATAGAGGAGAGGAGAGGAATGATATGTTACAGTCTTACAAGAGCAAAGACCACACTATGTCATAATAATAATATATGGACACAGGTTGTCTGTTTGAAGCAAGGGGATGTTAAAAGGATGTCACACAGATAGCCTTGAGTTGCCTAGGGTGTTGAAGACTGATTGGTAGTGTGAGGAGCTTTGTTGCGAGTGTGTCAGTGTGATTGTGATACTATTGACTCAAAGCAATACTGTACATGTGACGGCTGTACAAGTGTGTGTGTGTGTGTGTGTGTTCCAGAGACCTGCATATCTTAGGTAAATTATCGCCTCATTACTACCTGAATAGACATGTTAATTAAGTTTGTTTTGGCAGCTGAGAAAATAGGAGGAGGAAGATTTTGTAATTGAAAGAGAAAAATTTGCTTCAATATTGAAAGTAATCAATTTGTAAGAGAGAGAGAGAGAGAGTGTATGTGTGTGTTTTGTGTGTGTGTGTGTAGTATGTATGTGTGTGTGTAGTATGTATGTGTGTGTGCAGTATGTGTGTGTGTGTGTGTGTCTGTGTGGGGTGTGTGTGTGTGTGTCTTGTGTGGTGTGTGTGTGTGTGTGTGTGTCGTGGTGTGTGTGTGTGTGTGTGTGTACTCTCTGCACAAGCCAGATGACAGTTTGGGGCCTTGGGGTGTAACATTGTTGAGAATAAAGCCTTACATCTTTATAGCCTTCAAGTTTTATTCTCAGTTGCATCTGGAGTCACGATTGCACCAATATGGAATGTCAAATACAAAAAATATCTCCAATCATTCCAAAATACAAAACAGACTTCAAATACAAAGTCTTCCATGACATAGTGAAAACATCCGTGACATTATATTACATCTACATAACAGTCCGTCCATCCATTCTTAATGAACACAGATAAAACAATGGTTTAGTAGAAAATGCAAAGTCGATTATGACGACAGTAATAAAAAAATCTATATTGTACACACTAGGCAAGCACAGTTCATGACCTACACACGGTAAAAGAAATTGCATATTACTAACATTGCCTCCTCTCTCTCCTTCCTATGGCTTGGATTACTAGCTCACACACACACACACACACACATGACCCGAGTGTGTGTGTGGATGTCCTGACTCCCATACGGCGACACGTTATGTACAGGTCTGTGTCTTGTACACAGCTAATGCTCGTATTCGTAGTCACATACCATCATTGTACGTGGTCATTGTTCACTTTTTGTCTTGTCCTAATTAAATCAATATGTCATGCCAGCTCTGTTGTGATTTGCAATAGGAGTACTGTATGATTGCTCTAGTACTTTCCATGGCAGCTACAAGATCTCTGTTGTGATTGCAATAGGAGTACTGTATGATTGCTCTAGTACTTTCCATGGCAGCTACAAGATCTCTGTTGTGATTGCAATAGGAGTACTGTATGATTGCTCTAGTACTTTCCATGGCAGCTACAAGATCTCTGTTGTGATTGCAATAGGAGTACTGTATGATTGCTCTAGTACTTTCCATGGCAGCTACAAGATCTCTGTTGTGATTGCAATAGGAGTACTGTATGATTGCTCTAGTACTTTCCATGGCAGCTACAAGATCTCTGTTGTGATTGCAATAGGAGTACTGTATGATTGCTCTAGTACTTTCCATGGCAGCTACAAGATCAAGTGAATCATTTTGACTGAGTAGAAATGGAACAAAATCATAGCAATTACCACGAGCAATCATGGTATGTGACTACGAATACGAGCATAAGTCCTACACTTCACCAGCCGTGGGAATAACTCTTAGTGCTGTTTGGGATGCTGCTGCTGCTGCTGCTGTTGATTTACTGTTCACCTCACAAGCACCAAGATAGCAACAGACAGCAGTGCTATTTACTCCTGCCTGGCTCACTCTTAACCCTAATAATGATAGTCTAACCTTGCCTGAGCATTTATAGTTCTCAACAGGATTGCTTTTTCTATAGCTAGCCATCATCAACCAGGCTTCACTATGAATATACACACATACACATACACACACACACACACACACACACACACATACATACATACACATACACACATACATCCATACAAGCACATATACCCTTATAATAAAGATGCCCAGATTATCTACATGACAATAATTGATTTTCTTAAGTTAGTAATATGTGAACACCCGAACACTTTCACGTGCGGCATTCTCAAGCTGGTGAATTACTTGATTGATTTGTACAGACTCAAGCCAGCCTTCCCTCTGCCTGCGCATATATTACAAAATTTAGCATCACTACAGCCTTGTATGTGCCACTGAAGACAGGTACATGATATAAACTACTGTGCATGTCTCTTCAGTGGCACATACACGTCTGTAGTGATGCTAAAATGTGTAATATATGGCGCCTGGCGATATTAGTGCAGTGGCGACTATAGTGTTGTTGACGGTAGTGCACGCCACACAGGGGGGTTGCCTGATGCAGCGTGTGTGTGTGTGTGTGTGTGTGCAGGTTAGTAGCGATGAAGGTGAATGATGACTTTGATGCAGTGAATGAGTGAATGACGTATGACTGTTTGGTGGTTATGTACATGAATGACAGGCTTATATCTAATGACACACACACACACACACACACACACTGAGGATGTTGAGCAATATTTACATGATGACATAAAAAATAAAAAAATAAACTTTGCATTCTGCCTGTTCACTATTCACAAAATTAAGAGAATATTTGTACCGATAATATAAAACTGGAAGTAGACAGCAGGATAGGCCTACACACAGGGGCTGAGGCATGGGTTATAGGCCTGGGGGGACGGTGATTTCAGCCACACAGACGACGATTGTCTAATAATATTACAATTAATTCACGGCTTAAAAATAACGCAAACACCAGTGATTCATAAGAACATAAGAATCAGGTATGAAAAGGTGGATGGGTAGAGAGAGAGGAAAGAGGGAGGGAGGGAGGGAAGGAAGGAGGGAGAAAGGTAAGGAAGGAGGTATGGAAGAGGGAAGGGAGGGAGGGAGGGAGGGAGGGAGGGAGGGAGGGAGGGAAGGGAAGGGAAGGAAGGAGGGAAGGGAGGAGAGGGAGGGAAGGGAGGAAGGAGGAAGGGAGGAAGGGAGGGAGGAAGGAGGGAAAGGAGGGAAAGGAGGAAGGGAAGGAAGGAGGGAGGGAGGAAGGGAAGGAAGGAGGGAGGGAGGAAGGGAAGGAAGGAGGAAGGGAAGGAAGGAGGGAGAACATAAGAACATAAGAACATAAGGAAGCTACAAGAAGCCGTGAGACCTACACGAAGTAGTTCCTGGTAATTAGGCAACTTATTAGTAACAAATATACATAACTCAAATTTGTAAAACTAGTTAAATTGCATCTGGGAACTACAAAACATAACCTTAAATTCATAAAAAGTCAAGAACATAAGAAAATAAGGAAGCTACAAGAGGCCGTGAGACCTAAGAAGAAAGCTTGTCTCAGGAGGAATAGCAATGCAGAAAATATTATAAACAGAACTTTTTAACAACAATGAGAAACAGTGAGACGTCTTATAAGAAGTTTCAGCGGATGCCTTGAAGAGAACATCGGCCAAACTCTGGGTAATATTGATATGAGGCGCTTATTTCAGAAAGTCGATAAGCGCCACGAACAAAAAACTGAGGAAATGGCTACAAAGTTTTTCTACTGTGTGTTCAAAATGTCATATCTTTTAATTAAGGGGAGCGTCACACGAATATTTCCGGAAACATTCGTGTGACGCTGCCCTTAACCCCTTCAGACCCAGAACGTAATTTCCATTGTAATTTGGGCACCATTAGATGATTTTTAGTGACTATAAGCAATTTTTTATAGATATGACCTGTTTAGTATCCTTGTCCACTAACTAATTTGGTATATTAAGTTACTTTTCGTTATTTTATGGCTCGACAACAAACAATTTTTTATAGTAAAGGAAATATCTGGGCGCGAAGAGGTTAAAAGATATGACATTTTGAACACACAGTAGAAAAACTTTGTAGCCATTTTCTCAGTTTTTTTGTTTGTGGCGCTTATTGACTTTCTGAAATAAGCGCCTCATATAGAAAGAAGAAGAGGAAGAAAAGGAAAATTTATTGAAATTGAGCAAATAATTTTTTCTGTAATAATAAACAAATTAAATTGGAATTATTTTTAACGTCGTCAATTCAATGAAAAAATACTACCACCACAAACACTGTCATTAATAATAGAATTTCCTCCTTTGTAATGTCATAATTGTTTTTAATTGATGACTAGATTTGAAGATTGTCAAAATATGCAATAGACAAAAAGTTAATTGGATAATGAAATGAAGCGAGCAAGCAATGGGAGGAGGGAGGATTGCAGATAATTGAATGACGCAAAAAAAAAAAAAAAAAAAAAAATTGTAACCCCCCCCCAATTTTTTTTTTTTTTTAATAATTGAGGAAAATTCAAAAATAGAAATAAAATAATTGAAGCAACAACATTACAACGCACAAAAAAAACATTGAAATCCCCGTCGAACAAAAACATAACGCAATCAATCGTAATGTTATGGCAAACAGACAAATTTCTTATAGCCAAGTAAAGATCTGGGCGTGAAGGGGTTAATACTAATACCACTTCCATGAGGCGTAATACACATAGCTACGGAACAGGCAGAGTTATTAGCACACAGGGACGAGCGTAACGACACCACAGCACTGAGACGTCACTGGTGGTGTTGTGGTGTTAACAGAACGCTGGAGTTGGTTGAAAGTTACCCTGGGAAATAAAGGACTTTTTGTGTGATATCATACGTAAAAAATTGCACTTGTATCACCTGGTTCTGTGTGTGAGAGAGAGAGAGAGAGAGAGAGAGAGAGAGAGAGAGAGAGAGAGAGAGGAGAGAGAGAGAGAGAGAGAAGAGAGAGAGAGGAGAAGAGCAAAAAGGGATTAGGAAAGATGGAGAGAGAGAGAGAGAGAGAAGAGAGAGAGGAGAGAGAGAGAGAGAGAGAGGAGAGAGAGAGAGAGAGAGAGAGAGGAGAGAGAGAGAGAGAGAGAGAGAAAAGGATTGGGAAAGAGGAGAGGAGAGAGAGAGAGAGAGAGAGAGAGAGAGAGAGAGAGAGAGGAGAGAGAGAGAGAGAGAGGAGAGAGAGAGAGAGAGAGAGAGGGGAGGAGAGAGAAGAGAGAGGAGAGAGAGAGAGAGAGAGAGAGAGAGAGACACCCCTCACATAAACAAATTAATCTGGAAATAAAAAACACTGGTAAAATAAGAATAAAACCGTAGTGTTTGATTCTCTGATTTCTTCCTCGCAAACCCCTACCGGTCCAAAGGTTTCCCGAGGTTAAGAGGCCTGGCTTTCCGTCCAAGCTTAAGGAATGCCATACCATGCGTCCTCAGGTGGCTATACAACTCCACAGGGTTATTAAATTCCTCCTTACAAACAACGCACTGATTATCGAGCTTCTCCAAATCCTCCTCTTCTTCGATAATTTCTCTCTTAATCCCAACTGTCTGTCTCTCTGTTTTCTTTCTGATTCCGTCGTTTCGTGTTTTCCTCCTGGTGTCTACTCTCTTCCCTGCTGTTGTCACTACTGAAGGTGCTATTACGGTCTTTTCGGCCCGTCTGCTGGGGTTAGGGCGCGATGGTCTCCTCTTCACGAGTGTCACCTCTTTCTTCCGGTTCCTCAAATCCACTCTTGGTTTCAGGGTCTTGATTTCTGGCTTTTTTCTTGCTGTCTCTCTCGCTGGCTTCCTTTTGGCTTCCGGTCTAGCCTTCTCCTTCACCTCCACTGCCTCCTCCGCCTTTTCCACCTCCTGCTCCACCTTCACCTGGCCCTCCTCCATCTTCTGGCACTCCTCCTCCACCTTGGCATCAATTCCCGGCTCTGTCTTAATGGTCGTCAGTGCCGCGGTTTCCTTCATCTTCTCGGCGGCGGATGCGTTGAGCTTCACCTTGTGGGCAAAAAACATGTGGCGGGCTAGCGACGGCTCCACCACAAACGCCGCGCCACATTCACCACACACAAACCCCTCCGCCTCCCCTCCCACCTCCTTGTGCTTCAGGAGGTGAGTATCCATCTTGTCCTTGAGGTTAGTCGCGTACGTACACACATGGCACTTATACGCTTTCTTCTTCTTCTTCTTCTTTTTCTTCCTGTCCTTCGCGGCAATGTCCTGGGATTCTAGTTCTCCCTCGCTGCTTTGTTCCGTCGTCCGTCTCCGCTTGGTGCGTGATTCCTCGTCTAAGATTGAGTTTGGCAGGCGCTTCACGAACACCTTGCTCTTGTCTCTGGCCTTGACCTCCCTTGCTATAGAGGTCATTGCCTTGGTCTTGCCTTGGTCTGCCTTGGAGGTGGTCAGGGAGAGAGAGGAGTCCGCTAGGGCACTTTCCTCTACACTGTGAAGCGTTGGCGGGCTGTCCTTGCCTGGTGTACTCTGTGACGTGCCTCTCTGTGATGCCTCGTTAATGGGGGTGTCCTGGGAGGGGTCACTCTTGCTGGGGGAGTCCTTGGTGTGGGGGGGTGCTGAGGGGGACCTGCTACCCCTGCTCTGCTTGACGGGGGAGTCTGTGCCTGTGGAGGACTTACTGGGGGACCCCTTGTTCTTGTCCCTCTGTGTCCTGGCGGGTAAGGTGTCCGCGTCCTTTCCCCCTAGTCCCTGGTTCTCCTTGCTGCCCAGGGGCTTGGTGGGTATGAACTGTGAGGTTGGCATGGTACCCTGACCTCTCGTCCTGATCATCACCTTCTCCTCCACCTGCTGGCGGTCCAACCCGTGCACCGTGCGGAAGTGGTTCATCAGCGTCTCCTTCTTGACGTGGTCGTAGGCGCGGCAAATCCAGCAGATGTAGCGGCGCTTGGCGTAGCGGCAGATCTTGTGCACGATGTCTGTGTGGCGCTGGAGCTGGTAGGTGAAGTTGAAGTGCATGTCGCAGTCCTCGCAGTGCAGGTTGCCAAAGCCGTGTTCCTCTTTCAGGTGTGTGAGGGCTGTAGTGGCGTCCTCCATGGAGAGTGCACACATGGGGCAGGGGTTAGGGTAGTGGAGGGCTGCCGCATGCTCCTGTAGGTGGTGGAGGAGGGCCATGGAGGAGGGAAGGGTGCGGCCGTCACACAGACTACACACCAGCAGCCCTTCCTCCAGGTGACACACCATGTGACGCCCGAACATCTCCGGGGTGAGAGCCTTGGTGCACACTTGGCATTGGCGACACCCGGCCTGGGCTGGCGTGGGTGTGGCCGTGCCTAGCGTGCAGCGGCCAAGGTGGACGCTGAGGCCGCGCTCCCCGTGGAACCTCCGCCCGCACCGCTCGCACTCAAACTCAGACGTGTGGAAGGGGATGTGCATGGGGTCGTGTTCCTGGCTGAGGTGCGCCAGGGCCGAGGGCACGTCCGGCAGGGAGGTGCTGCAGAAGGCACAGCTCGCCGGGTAGGAGAACTGCTCGTGGACGTGCAGCTCAAAGTGTTGCTCCAGGTCTGCCTGTGTGGTGAACTGTGTGCCATTGCAGTACATGCATAGGATGGCACCCTCCTGCACGTGGCCCAGACAGTGCCGCGCAAAGTCCTCCCCGACGCCCGCCAGGCCACACAGGCGGCACTGGCGCTCGGCGGACTCCCCCTCACAGGTGCGTTTATGGCGGCGGAAGTCCTTGTTGTCAGCGTAGTGGAAGCCGCAGCGATAGCACACCTTAGGGCGGAGCTTGTCCAGGAGATCCATGTCCTTCTTGACGGGTGTGTCCTTGCCCCCTGCCTCCCTGTCCCCCTCCTTGCCCTCCACCCTGACACCCCCGCCCCTGAGCTTAGACCTCTCGGCTTTAATACCCTGAAGCACCACGTCAGGGAACAGCGTCTTGTCGATCACACTGCTCACCGTCGGCACGTCTCGGATCCGCGCCTCGTGCAACTCCTCCGCACTGAGAGCCACGGGGAGGGTAACAAAAGCGTTCCGCGGCTCCTGTCCGCTGAAGTACTGGTGTTGGTAGCCCAGGACCTCGTGGTGTAGCGTGCAGGTTTTGGTGCGGTAGTGGTTGTCGCGGCGGTGCTCTCGGTCGTGGTGCGCCCGTAACTCGTCTTTGGACCGGAACGCATTAGTGCAGAACTTTGATTTGTAGACGTAGTGGACGCGAGTGATGATGGTGGGATGTGATTCAGCTAAGTGTGCGCGCATCTTCCCGTTGGTGTCTTGCTCCTCCTGTGCGTGAAGCTGCACAGCCACGGAGCAGAGCGGGCACGTCAGGAGGCAGCGGAAGGTGGCGAGGACTTGCTGGCCCGGCGACGAGCAGCGGTGGAAAACCAGACTCTCGAACGTACTGCGACACACAACGCATTCGTACGATTTAGCGCAGTGCTCGGCTATCCAGTGCGTCAGGAAGTCGTCTTGCGCTCGGAAGAAACACACCTGACATTCCGTACAGACAACACCCGAGCGTCTGTACTGATGTCCACAGGTGTTGAGGTGATGGACGAACTCTCGAGGGCCGTCACAGCGACTCCCACACTCTGGACACACGGAGATGTTGGACGTGTTGGCCGGGGGGTGGGTCAAAATGTGGGCCTTAGCAGCACACACACTGGGTAGGATCAGCTGGCACTTCTTGCACTCGACGCGCTGGTCCGAGTAAGGCTGGTCGGTGCGCATGTGTGCCATCAGCTCTCGAACACTGTGAAACATACGCTCACACAGGTAGCAGCGAACCGTTCTCTTCCGGGGCGACAACCTGAAATACAAGGTAGTGGTGGTGGTGGTGGTTACTCGTTAAGAATTTATGTATGTATATATTTAGATGTCATTTTTTAATATGTATTTTAGTATTAAGAGAGAGAAAAAACAAGAAATATAAAACACATCAACAAATACAAGCCAAGTTCCGCACTCACCTCTTCATTCCAGGACATAAGAAAAAAAAAAACTTGCAAAATCAACCCCCTAATGATAGGTAATACAAAATATAAAAACCAGGCAACTTTAAAAAAAATGGGAAATATATCACCACAAAAAGAAATAGAAGAAATAGAAATAAACGAGAAAAAAAATACAGATCAACGAAATCAATTAACCCTTTCACGTACAAATGACGTCTTTGAGCGTCATCCGGTACGTGTAGGCCATACGTACAAATGACGTCTTTGAGGTCATCCAAAGATATTTTAAAAAAAATATTAAAAATCTTAAACAGCGCGCGGTTGACGTGAGATTCACTTGACCGTTGGAGCCAATTACAATATATTATATTAAAATATATTTTGTATAATATAATATTGTATAATATTATATTATACAATATATTTATTAAAAAAAAACACTTTACGCTATCTTTCACTTCGTTGTATGGCTTTATTTTTGAGCGAATTACAATATATTATACTTCATTGGAAAGGAAATTTATTCACCTATGTCATAGAATGTAGAAAAATCTTCTATGATGATAAGTTGATTTTTGGCATATTATTTTTTGCCGCAAGGTGTTATTTTTTTTTTTTTTTCACTTCTAACTCGAGGTTTTGTAAGTTATTTTCACGCTAGCGTATTTTTTTAACATTGTATGATATAGGAAATGATCTTAGCTTAAAAACGAAACATAATTGAACTCGATACCTTTGATAGTTTAGTTTCTAGACGCGGTGGAAGTACAACTTTTTTCCCGCACGTGACATTTCGGGTGACAATGGGTTTACGCGGGACAACAAAAAGTGAATGACAATGGTGACGTGAAAGGGTTAAATGAAAAATAATAAATAAAAAAATAATAACTACATTGAAAAAAAACAAAAAACAGGGAACTTAAAAAAAAGGGAGAAATATATCAACAAAAACGAGACAATTTTCTCACCTTTTCATTCCCGCAGGTATTTTCTCCTCGGGGCTCATGACTCCCTCCTGCCCCTCCTCCTGCTCCTCCTCCTCCCCCTCGCTGTGGTAGGACAGGCGCGATGCAGTGCTCCTCCCTAAGGTCTTGAGCAACGGCAGCTTATCCCCCGCCGAGAGTGTCTTTAAGCTCCGCCCCAGCTTGCCGGCCATCTGTAGGGGGTGGTGGAAGGAGGGAGGGAGAGGTAGAGGGAGAGAGAGGTGGGTAAAGAGAGAGGTAGAAGGGAGAGAGGGAGAAGGGAGAGAGGGAGAAGGGAGAGAGGGGGAGAAGGGAGAGAGGGAAGAGGGAATAATATACAGATTACAAGAGAACATATACACATAAGAACTCATAAACCATCAATTTCTTACTACTTAAATATTAGATTATACACCCACACATATTTTTCACCTTGTAATGCTTCTATCATACTCCTAAGTTAGCATATACCTCCCTACACACATACATACACACACAGATTGAATTATATTATTCTCTCTCTCTCTCTTTCATTATTGAAGTAATGATTAATCTAGCAATGCCTATCATATTTTTATGTCTTGTAGAAAGTTTTGTCTAATTTGTGTTTTTTAAGGAGTATATGGAAGTAACATGTCATTGTGAATTGGCTGAAATAGGGACTTCTAATCATTGTAACTGAAAACTGACTCCAGATTCGCGTTCAGCATGCCCAATAACTGCTAGGAACTAATTTTCAAGCAAATCTGTTTTTCAAAATATATAGCAAATTTTGCAAGGCATACATACATACACCCCTTGCAAAATTTTGAAAAATTTTGAAAAATAGATTTGCTTGAAAATTAGTTCCTAGCATTTATCGGGCATGCTGAACACGAATCTGGAGTCAGTTTTCAGTTACAGTGATTAGAAGTCCCTATTTCAGCCAATTCACAATGACATGATACTTCCAGATATTCCTTAAAAATCACAAATTAGACAAAACTTACTACAAGACATAAAAATATGATAGAAATGTCTATCAGATGAAGTCAGGGTGTCAGGGCTGTAGTCTTACCCTTAGGGAGTCCGGCACGGGCACTCTGATGGGCTGTAGGAGGCGGGTCAGCTGCAGGGGCAGGGACCTCACCTCCACTGTCTCCTCGTCCACCTCCTCCCCGCGTACCATGTGGCTGTGCAGGTGCTCTGTGTGGAGGAGGGGTGAGACAGAGGCATTTATTGATATGTGAGTGAGGAATAAATAAAAGAAGAAACACAGCAATTCATGAACAGAAAAACAGTACAAACGGAGAAAGAGACAGCAGACCAGACCACTCAACACAGCACAGCACAGCACACAGCATTACCTTTAAGAGCACAGCGGTTGTAGAAGGTGAGTCTGGCGTCACAGGGGCCACACTCCAGGCTGATCCACACGCTGCGACGCTCCCGGTGCTGTACTAAGGAGCTCTCAATGAAGAAACTGTCGGGAGTAAAGAACAGCTGATGGTGGTGGTGGTGGTGGTGGTGGTGTGTGTAATAATAATAATAATAATAATAATAATAATAATAATAATAATAATAATAATAATAATAATAATAATAATAATAATAATAAATAAATAAGTGGACTCGTATTATGGTGACTCAATAAATAAAAAGGTAAATAAAAAGTAGATTCGTAGGATGGTGAGTCAAATAAATAAATATGGTGACTCGTATGGTGGCAAGTCTAATAAATAAATAAGGTGACTCGAATGGTGGCAAGTCTAATAAATAAATAAGGTGACTCGAATGGTGGCAAGTCTAATAAATAAATAAGGTGACTCGTATGGTGGTGAGTCTAATAAATAAATAAGGTGACTCGAATGGTGGTGACTCAAATAAATAAATAAGGTGACTCGAATGGTGGTGACTCAAATAAATAAATAAGGTGACTCGTATGATGGCAAGTCAAATAAATAAATAAGGTGACTCGTATGGTGGTGACTCAAATAAATAAATAAGGTGACTTGTATGATGGTGACTCAAATAAATAAATAAGGTGACTCGTATGGTGGCGAGTCAAATAAACAAATAAGATGACTCGTATGGTGGTGACTCAAATTAATAAAAAGTAGACGACAATGATGGTGCCTTATGATGAAAAAATGCCTTCAGTTCCTTATGAAAAAAAGATATATATATAATAATAATAATAATAATAATAATAATAAGTAAGGCGACAGGTAACATGGTAACTTACGTGTCATCGCAGGCGAGGCATCGGTAGCCCTGGGCGGGGATGGTGAGGCGCACCCAGGGGGGGGGCGCCACAGTGGGGGTGAAGGGAGGCAGGCGCACCCCCTCCAGCTGCCACTGGGTCAGGTCGCGACCCCCCGTGGGGAGTTCGTTGTTAGAGGGCGGGTACTCCACCAGCTCGCCCTCACACCTCCCGTTGACCTGCGCACAGAGGTCAAAACGGGTCAGAGGGCATTATTTTTTTTTTTTTTTTTTTTTTTTTACATATTAGGGCAACTGGCCAAGAGCTGAAAAAATAGCATTATAAAAATCCTCCCTAGTGCCAGTTCCTGTACCGTTAATAACACTATAGTCGCCAGGCGCCATATATCATAAATTTCAGCATCACTACAGACTTGTATGTGCCACTGAAGAGGCATGTTCAGTAGTTTATATTATGTACCTGTCTTCAGTGGCACATACAAGCGCCATATATTACAAATTTCAGCATCACTACAGACTTGTATGTGCCACTGAAGAGGCATGCTCAGTAGTTTATATTATGTACCTGTCTTCAGTGGGACATACAAGTCTGTAGTGATGCTAACATTCGTAATATTTAGCGCCTGGCGACATTAGTGCAGTGGCGACTATAGTGTTGTTGACGGTAGAGCAAAAAAATAATAATAATAATAATATTTTAGAAGATTTACAGAATGACTCAATTGAAACCACAAGTGACTCGGAAGAAACCCAAACAATAACAGTGACTCACATAGCTTTTGAGGTAGGCCATCAGTTCCACATTTTCTTTCTCCGACGGGTCCAAAACCTCACTGCCCTTCCTACACCAGCTCAGGTCATTCTCCGGGGTCAGGTCGGGAAAGGTCGGGTCGTACTCCAGGCCACTCTCACTGCCCTCCGACATCACCACCTCCGCCTGTATGGGAAACATGTCCTCGATCTCCGAATCACCTTTTTCATCCTCATCCTCCTCTTCCTTAGTGAGTAACCGCGAAGGACTGTCACTGATTTGTCTAAGCTTGTGTTCCTCTGAGTCTGTGTTCTGCGTTCTGTTGGCGTTGTTCCGCAGCTGGTTGGCCTGGATGGATGTCAGCTGTTGTGCGAATGTGGCCGCTACCTCCTGCATGAAGTCTACTTGGCTGCGCTCGACTGCTGCTTTCGGAGAGCTACCCGGTGTCCTGGATAGCTTGGGTAGGCCGGTCGCTGCCTTAAGTTCCGTTGCGGCCTTAATCATACTGTTTTTCTTGTTGTTATGTGTGTTAAGGCTGCTCTGGGACTTGGTGATACTGATGCTGTTATTGTTAAACAGCTTCTTCTCACTGGCCACCTTAATGCATCTCCCGGTCTTCAAAGCATCAACGACCTTGGCAGCGAGACAATTCTTCGACTCCTGTATTGATGACTTGCTTTCTGCGTCATCCGAGTCTTTCCTGATGTCCTTCGAGCCGTCAGTTTTCCGCTTCAGACTTGATAATGCGTTACCAAGCTCGTCTGTGTCCATGCATACCTCTGAACCGGACACAGACGCCTCCTCATGTGCCTCACAGCTCTTCTTTGCTACCACTTTCACTGTCACTTTCTTTGCCCTGTGTATGAGTGGTTTGGTATCCCTCGCACCCTCCTCTTTGCTAGAAACACTTTTAACACTTTTTGTGGAGTCTATAAAATGTTCTGTTAGCTTTGGTTTAACACTGGTTCTCTGAGGATCACTTGTGGACTGGTCACTTTTTCTCACAAGGCTGCCTGATTTGGTCTTCTCCACTCCTCTGATTGGGTCTAAAAGCTTCATCTTATCTGTCAACTTTACACTTTCATTATCATTTTCTCTCACTCTCACTTCACTCTCTTTTCTCTCACTCGGCACAGAAATTTTCATCACATTTTCAGTTTCTGTTGTTGTCGTCACGGGACTTTTCTCCTTGTTGTCCGTGCCCTTTGAGTCGCTCTCTGACTCGCTGTCCGACTCAGAGCCGTCGGAATCTGAGTCGGAAGAGGATGAGTCGGAACCACTACTGGAGGAGCTGGAGTCACTGTCACCATCATCACCATCATCTGAGTCTGAAGTGTCATTGTTTTCCACTTTAGACTCCACACCTCCCTCTGTCTCCACTACAATGCTTATAGTAGCCTCACTCTCACTCTCAGAATCATCCTCCTCCTCCAACTCTTCCTCCAATGCGTTCTGTCTTTTCTCCCTCTCACTCCCTCCTGCACTCCCAACATCACTCTTAAACTGTTGGAAATTCACGTACCGACCAGCTGTTACTTTTTCTATCCCTGATTTAGCTTCCCTCTCGCCTTTCTGAATGTTACTACACCTGTTAATTGTATTTACTACACCATCAAATGCCTTTGCCAAATCACTAATGCCTTTTCTCTCACCTGTGGCACCTTGAGGAAGCTTACTGGCAATCCGTACCTTCTCTTTCGAACACACATCGTACTGTGCCTCACGATTCTCACTCGAACACTTCCCGGCAGTCCTGTTCCCTGCATATACAATCCTGGCTTTCTCCGCCCCTTGTTCTTCGTCCTTCGACCTTCCCCCTTCGTCACAGACCTTTGCCACACCCTCCGGCCCTTCCGTCGCCTCTACGAATGCCCTCAGCTGATTGAGTCCCTCGTCGGAAGGCTGTGTGTCCTTGGTATTTGTCGCGCCTCGCCTCGCAAATGTAACGCTGGACGCTTTAATCTGCTGCCCTTCTCTTAGTCTTGGGTTTGCTGGGGTGATGGGTGTGATGGGTGTGAAGGGTTCTCCCGCCTCCTCCTCCTCTGTACTCATCTCCTCCCCTGGCAGGCTGCTGTCCTCCTCCGCACCCTCCTTCTCTCCTCCCGCCTTGCTGTATCCGTCACTCTCTGCTTCCATCATGTAGTCCTCCTCATAACCTGTGTGTGTGCAAAACAATCACCTTTTTAGTGCAATAACAGCAGACATGATTATTTTGTTGGTGAGGGATTCATGCGATTTATAATAAGACAAAGATTGACATGGACTTTAAAGATAGGAAAATTTAAATGAAAAATGAAAAAAAAGGGAAAAAAATGATATAAATCTACTGTATATATAAAAAATGAAAAAAATAAAAGAAATGTAAAAAAAATATGAAAAAAAAGAAAATATATGAAAAAAATGGCAAATTGACATGGACTTTAAAGGTATAAAAAAAAAAATTCCTTCACCGCCCGAATTTCTCTGTGGAAAAATCCCCGGGTATAATCGGGGCCAGGGATGAAACGCAGGACCACAGAATGGTGCCAGACGCCCTAACCCATTGAGCCCTTCAGAGGGTGTGTGAGAGAGAAGCTCACCAGTGTGATGGGTGTAATCAGTGGGCGAGGTCAGTGCCAGCAGTGCCTCCACGGCTGTCCTGGCCTCACTGTCTCGCTCCTCCTCCTCGCCCTCCTCCTCCCCGGGCGAGTGGCGGCGAGGCTCCCCGTGAGACATCATCCTCACCCTACGCTGTCCAAGGAAAAGAAACACACCGTGAGTACATAACAACATAAGGGTAAATATACTTAACCGCTCGAGACCCAGAACGTAATTTCCATTGTAATTTGGGTACCATTAGACGATATTTAGTTAATATATGCAATTTTATATAGATATGACCTGTTTAGTATCCTTGTCCACTAACTAATTTGATATATTACGTTAGTTTTCGTAATTTTATGGTTAACAACAGACAATTTTATATAGCAAAGGAAAGATCTGGGTGTGAAGGGGTTAAAACCACCGATCATGTATTGGTTTAAACTGCACTTATACCCACATAAGGAAATAAGGAAGCTACAAGAGGCCGACTAACACACAGGGAGGGGGGGAGGGAAGAGTATGCATGGCAGGTCACAGAATGGGCTTGGGGGTGAAAAACATGGGTATTATAAAAAACATGGGTATTGTAAAAAAAATCATGGGTATAATCAAAGTAAAATATAGGTACTCTGCCAAAAGACTATTTCTTGATGATTACTGAACAAGACTAGGTTGAACATTGATATACTATTTTTTTTTTTTTTAATTGGCATGTAGGTAATGTGTCTTTCGGTTAAGATTAGTTTTATCAACCCTGCCTTATATCTACCTAATCTAACCCCTAAATCAAGGCTATACTGAGAGGCTATTAATCTACTAATCTAACACGTGTGTGTGGCTACATATATCACCAGTAACTAAAACTGAACCACAATTTATAATGAAAAAGTCTAAATGCTGATACATATCACTGATATCAGCAGTAACACCCAGGAAAATGCCAGAAAAACCTAGTCAAGTGAAGAGGTAGAAGCATTTGGCCACCCTCACATGCACTAAAATTCCTAACTACCTCACTCACAACCATCACACAACCTTCCACAACTCACACACTCATCACCACTACCTCATGACACTGCACAGGGGTTCACAGGAGGTTATCAACGGCTATAGAGTCCACAGTAACACATGTATCTAAGAGCCCGAGAATGTCCCATGAGAGGACACGTAAAAGTAAATCCAAGGGTACAACAGGGTCCCTTCTAGACTGACAACCCTGTAGTTCCTCCCTGAATCACTTCCCCACACTACAATGCTGCACAAATCATTACTGTAGCTGTAGTTTATGGGACTGGGAGAAGGGAGTGTGTGTGTGTGTGAGGCGGAGTGTAGGGCATGCAAGATAAAACCAAGGGTAAAACAGGGTCCCGTCTAGCCTGACAACCCTATAGTTCCTCTCTGAATCACTTCCCCACACTACAACACTGCACAATTCATTACTGTAGCTGTAGTTTATGGGTCTGGGAGAAGGGAGTGTGTGTGTGTGTGTGAGGCATGGAGTGTAGGGCATGCAAGATAAACCCAAGGGCAAAACAGGGTCCCGTCTAGCCTGACAACCCTATAGTTCCTCTCTGAATCACTTCCCCACACTACAACACGGCTCAAATGAATGAAATGAATACTGTAGCTGTAATTTATGGGTCTGGGAGAGGTGTGTGTGTGTGTGTGTGTGATAGGCAGGGAGTGTAGGCGTAGCGAGGCAATCCCAGCATGACACCCTCCCAGCCCTGTTCCTCCCTGCGTCTCAACACCCAGACACAACCTCACATATTATCTCCCTATCTCCCTTCCCTCCCTTTTACCACCACTGCCAGCCTCTCCCAGCCTCCCGTACACTGCCCTCACGCCTGCCAGTACCTCAGATGTGGTGTGGTGTGTGGTGCATGGCGGGAATAGTGGTGTGTGGTGTGAGGCTCCTGCAGTAGGGAGGAGAGGAACCCACCGGTATCACGTGACCCGCCGAGCCTCTCTTGCCGTGCGCTGCTATAAAGCGTTGCCACGTCTCCTATTCTAGCTCTTTTTCAAGCTCCTCCCTTACCACACTTCATTATAATAGCCTTGATACATCCTTTATGCCAATGTCTTCATGCCTTGCTTCATAGACTAACAAGAGAGATGAGAGAGGAGAGGAAATAAGTAAGGATGCCAAGACAGACGAGATACGAAGCTCTTTTCATGTCTCCTCTCTCTCTCTCTTGCTCCTCCTCTGCCACACACACCACACTTCAGCCACACTTCACACAGCACAACCTTGATTCATCCTTTTTGTGAGCAGGAGGCAGGAGGAGGACAGGAGAGAAGAGAGATGAGAGGAGGAAATAAGGATGCCAAGACAGATGGGACATGAAGCTCTTTTCATGTCTTTTGCCATATCTTCTCTTCTCTCTCCCTCGTTCCTCCCTTCCCACACAAGAGCCACACTTCATATAGCCTTGATTCATCCTTTTTGTGAGCTGGAGGGCAGGACAAGAGAGATGAAAGATGAGAGGAGGAGGAGAGAGGAGAGGAAATATAAGGATGCCAAGACAGATGGGACACGAAGCTCTGTTCATGTCTGCCATATCTTCTCTTCTCTCTCCCTCGTTCCTCCCTTTCGGCCACACTTCACACAGCCTTGATTCATCCTTCATGCCAACGCCTTCATGCCTTGCTTCATAGACTAATAAGAGAGAGGAGAGGAAATAAAGATATGCCACAGACAGACGAGACACGAAATTAAGCTCTTTTCATGTCTTCTCTCTTGCGTTCCTCTCTTGCCACACTTCACCTCATGGGAATGCCTTGTTTCATCCTTCATGCCAATGCCTTCATGCCTTGCTTCATCCTTTCTGTGAGTAGGAAAGAAGAGAGAGCTAGGAGAGGAAATAAAGATACCACAGACAGACGAGACACGAATGCTCTTTTCATGTCTCTTCTCTCTCTCTCCCTCGTTCCTCTCCTGCCACACTTCAGCCACACTTCACACAGCCTTCATTAATCTTTTTTTGTGAGCTGGAGGGCAGGGCAAGAGAGAATTAAGAAAGCTGAGAGGAGGAGGAGAGAGGAGAGGAAATATAAGGATAGGCCCTACCGCAGACACATGAGATACGAAGCTCAGATACGAAACTATCAGGAACTACCACGTGTAGGCCTCGCGGCCTCTTGTAGCTTCCTTATTTTCTTATGTTCTTAAGCTCTTTTCACGTCTTTTGCCATGTCTCCTCTTCTCTCTCTGTCTCTCCCTCGTTCCTCCCTTGCCATAGTAGCCACACTTCACACAGCCTTGATTCATCCTTTTTGTGAGCAGCGACAGGACAGTAGAGAAGAGATATATGAAAGGAGGAGAGGAAATATATATAAGTATCTCCTCTCCCTCTCTCTCGCTCCTCCCATCCCACACTTCATATATGGGGAAGGATATTGGGGAAGGGAGGATATAGTGGGGGAGTATTTGTTTGGAGGTGGGAATGTGGAAGAAGCAAAAAGAACAATCAACAGTTTTTGGATGACCAGAGAAAATAAGAGGAAAGAAAGTGAAAGAAATTAGAAGACAATAACAAATTCCCCTGTTGCTCAGTGTCAGTCAGTGCTCGGCGTTGCGTCATCTCCCACATTTTGACGGATATTTCAGTGCTTGGAAGGAATTACCGCCATCATGAGTCGCCGCAAGTTTGATGAGATGTCGGACTACGGTAAGAGTGTATAAAGGAGTGACTTAATACCCTGGAAATAATGGAAATAGGGAGATATGAGGTGGACGGGCGAGGTGGGGAAGGATGGAGCGGGGAGAAATTCTGTGTTGACATTCTGAACCTTTGACTGACTGACTGACTGACTTATTTCTTTATTATTCACTGACTTATCTACCTATCTACCTACCTACCTACTTCACTCAGTCTGTTTCTCTCACCTAATGCTAGTACGTGTACCTAGAACTCTCGCCGACAGATATTCTCCCGTGGCCCGTCGGCGAGTGTTCCAGGTAGCCGGCGACACTACTTTTTTTACTGAACCAGGGCGGTGAACGTCACGAAAATACGCTATTATTATTATCCTTGATCTGTAATTATACCTCTATCATTCCTCCCTTCTCTCTGCTTCTTATCTTTATTCGCCTTCCTCACCCCGCCACCCTCCACTCTTCCTCTACTGTGTATCATCCAACTACTGTGTATCATCTTCAGTGGCACATACACAGCAGTAGTGATGCTATAATTCGTAATATTTGGCGGCTGGCGACATTAGTGCAGCTGGCGACTTAAGTGTTATCTACGGTATAATTATACCCAAGTTCCGTCATGTATTTCAGAGAGAATATTACGGTGAAAAGCTAATATTGCGATCATGTGTTATCGTGCCACCTCTATGTATCAGTAACAATACGCATATCATCACTAATATGCCATCAATAAGGTATTTAAGGGTTAAACTCGCCTTATTTACCACTATATATGTCCATATATAGGGGATAAATACTAAACATGGCCGCCCAGTCACCCAGCGGCTTTGCTGAACGCTGATTGGCTGAGCCTGGAGCAAGGCCGCTGATTGGCTCTGGGAATCCGGGCCTCGGGAGAAGGTTACGAGTTGCCGGTTAGCGTATTTTAAAACGAAAATGCACTTTTTTTATTAATGGTCCGATAACACTGGGGAACAATTTGAAAAAAAATAATTGTTGAGTTAGATTTTTGAGCTTATTTAGACTAAAATTGGCATGCTGATTCCAAATCTGTAGTCAGTTTTTTCTAGCACGTCAAGTTTTTTCTCCACAGCTTACCCTCCAGATAAGCAAAATTCCACTTGTGAGCTGTAAGTGTGTCCTTCTACACAATGGCAATTTGTTTGGCGCAGTCCCTATTGGGCATTCGGTCTGTCTTCGTGAAGAATATGGAGATGTAAAGAGAGTCATTGAGTTATTGCAATATGACAAACACAATTGGATCATCTGTGTTGACCTTAAAATGGTGTCCTTCCTTCTTGGTCAACAACGTGGATACACAAAGTATCCCTGCTTTCTCTGTATGTGGGATAGCAGAGCTCGAGAGAAGCATTGGGTTCAGACGAATTGGCCTCCGAGATCTGATCTTAAACCTGGAGATCCTAACATTGTACATGAGCCACTTGTTGACAGGAAGAAAATAATATTCCCACCTCTGCACATAAAACTAGGTCTCATGAAACAATTTGTAAAAGCATTGTCAACTGATGGCGACTGTTTGAAGTACAGTAAAACCCTTATAACTCGGCACTGTATAACTCGGAATTTGATATAACTCGGCAAGGCAAAGACAAAGTTTTTTTTTTTTTTTTTTTTATTTATTTATTTATTTATTTTTTATTTATTTTTTATTATTTTTTATTTTTTTTACATCTATGCCTATAGCGCGTGTAGGCAGTGAGCTCCAGGGGTGGGATGGTAGGCCCTGGAGGCTCACTCTAGGGCTGTGATGGTTGGCCCTCGCCAGTGGTGGCGCAGGCAGGATTCTTATAGTGACACCTGTAATTAGAGGCTCATGCCGCCCCCCTGTGTCCTCCCATGCACTCGCAGTCGAAGGTAGAGTTAATGGACAGGGCATGTGGGTGTTCTTAGGCCACTCGATGGTGCAGAAAGATTTCAAGTGGATTTATGGGTTTCACTCGGGATCGAACTCGGGTTTTCGAGAACGCCACTCGGTGACGCTAACCACTCTGCTACCGCCTCCCCTAAACTGCATCTCTTGGTTTTCACTCGGTATATCATGCCCTCACAACCTCTTGTGTGAACATGTAAACAGAAAGTCGGCAAAAAATAATGTATCTCAGCATATTGCTGTTATAACTGCATCTCTTTGCTTACACTCGGCAAAGCCTTAGTCGCATAAAGTAGTATTTTTGTCCTTTTGACCTTTCCTGCAGGCTCAGGCTCTTCAATTTCATTGAAGTCTCCCTTCCTGCTGGAGACACCCTTGCGTGATGGAGCTGACATCTTGAAATACAGTACTGTATGATGTAATCCCAAAACACGTAAAATACGTGGCAAAGTAAAGCAAAGGTCAGGAACCAGCGCGTAGGCTGTCAGCTGCTGAGCCGTGTTTATGTCGTCCAAGCACCGTCTTGGATACGAATTCCGTTTTTTGTCGAAATTAAAAAAGGATTGGTTTCTGCTTAAAAAACACAAGAAGCTTGGTAGGAGCCGAAATAATAATCAATGCAAAACATTGCAAACAATATCACAAAGTAGTATAACACACATTTCAGCAAGTGTTATTGGATTGAGATTCGTAATCCAAGACGGTGCTTGGACGACAAAAACACGGCTCAGCCTACGCGCTGGTACCAGACCTTTGCTTTACTTTGCCACCTATTTTACGTGTTTTGGAATTACATCATACAGTACTGTATATCAAGATGTCAACTCCATCACGCAAGGGTGTCTCCAGCAGGAAGGGAATGGAATTGAAGAGCCTGAGCCTGCAGGAAAAGGTGAAAGTACTGGCAAGGATGGGTGCAGGTGCGTCCATGCGTGCTATTTGTGCTGAGTTTGATATCAAATCCAGCACATTCTACCCGTTCACTGGTAAGTGTAGTTTTTATGCTTTGACAATTTTTTTTTTTTTTTTTTTTTTTTTTTTTTTTTTTTTTACCCATATCAGAGGAGGACATTGAATAACTCGGCACATTGAATAACTCGGCAAGGGCCAGAGCCCCTATCGTGCCGAGTTATAAGGGTTTTACTGTACATCATCTTGGCATTTCCTGGACTGTCAATTGAAAAAATCAAGGCCGGTGTGTTTGATGGTCCACAAATTCGACAGCTCATCAAAGATGAACATTTCAACGGTACTATTAGCGTATTTTCGTGACTTTCACCGCCCTGGTTCAGTCCAGTCCGGACCGGGTCAGGGTGGACTGATGGTCGCGAAAATACATCGAGACTGGCCCCGTCCCATTCGTCGTTCCTATTGGCTGGGGGATCGAGTGGGCGGTACTGAACTGAACTGTGGAGGCGGCAGGCGTCCATCTTGTCAATATCCTTTTTGTCGTCCGCCTTTTAACCTGTGATGAAGACTTTACAACTACCATGCCTGTGATACTTTAGTCTTATGGTCGGCCATCATGGTGTTTCATGTCTTATCAGCAGCACGAGAAGCTCCTGGTCGCCTTCCCCGCTGACTGTAGTGCGCATGCGCCAGTTCTCCCCACACTGGTCCAAGGTGGTCCTGGTATGTAGGTCGGACCGGACTGGACTGGGCTAGCCCGTTCTAGACTGCCTCGCAAAAACAGTGACCGCCCGGGACTAGCCCAGTCCAGACCGGGCCAGAGCGGTCGCGAAAATACGCTATATGTCAGACCTTGAAAAGAATACTTGGCTATCATTCAAAGACGTCGTCAAGAACTTTCTTGGAAATACACGTGCAAGTAATTACACAGAAATTGTTCAGAAACTATTGGAGAGCTACAAAGCGCTTGGTTGCAACATGAGTATTAAAGTATATTTTTTGCATAGCCATCTTGCCAACTTTCCGGAAAATCTTGGTGCTGCTAGCAACGAGCAAGGTGAACGATTTCACCAAGATTTGAAGGTTATGGAAGAACGTTACCAGGGTAGATGGGATGTGCATATGATGGCTGACTATTGTTGGAGCATCAAACGCGATAGTCCTCGAGTTGATCACTCCAGACAAAGCTACAAACGTAAATTTTTACCTTAACCTGCACACAATTATAGCCTTATCCTTTCTAAAAACATGATAATGTTAAATAAACATTCTATTCATGCCTATTTCTTTCATTTTTCATTGTATGTTAACATATGCAACTTTTTATAAAATAAGCACTGTTACTGTTATGTACAGTATTTTTCATATTTTTTAAGAAAACGAAAATCCTACAGTTCAAAAACTTGACGTGATAGAGAAAAACTGAGATCAGTTTTGGATTCAGCACCCAAAAGTTACTTAATAACAAGTGTCAGACCTAACTCAACAAAAATTTGTTCCCCAGTGTAATGGATTGCATAGCCTTGTTGAAAAGCCAAGCTCTTTTTATGACTTAACGTAAACAGTCTCCTTGTTTTAAGGCCTTCGTAAAATAAATATGATGTAATTATATAGTAATCTCGTACAATTTACCGATATTTTGTTGATATTTGTTTTTTTACAGCAAATGTAGGTTTTTTTGTGTGTGTTTTCATATATTACGATTTTTCCGCATCGTTTTATGTATTTATCGTGCGCTTGGTGGGTCTATTTTGTTTTATATGGGTATTAGAAGGATCCGTGTTTTTGTATACATTTTTTGACAATCTTATTCTGACATCTAGATGAGCTGAAAGGCTGTGGGTGTGTACTTAGCAATTCCCACAGTCGCTGTGTGTTTGTGTGTGTCTATGTGACGTGTTTTTCACGTGTTTAGTTAAGAAATACGGCTGGCTGATTAGTGTAAAGGGTAAAATTATTGAAAAAACAAAACATGTTTTGCCTGTTGGTTTCTTCGCCAAGCAACGATCTGTTACTGTTTATAAGATACACACGTCATGTACTATTTGCTCATATATTTTCATTATTTATGAGGCCGTATTTAAAAAGTTCGAATTTTGTTGTGGAAATTTGGCAGTTTTTGGGCCATATTTTAAAACACGATATTTAATTAGTTCTTCGTTATTTCATTGTTTTTTAGGCTTAGTGTGTCCTATTTCTCATTGTTTTACTCTATCCGTGTTGATTGATGCATTATTTGATGTGAGCTAGATTAATGATGGGAAAAGGGCCGTCAGCCGGTGGGCAGTAGGGTTGTGCGGTATCGACAAAATACCGGTATTACCGATACCGGTTTTCGGGAATAATACCGGTACGTCAGTGTGTCCTATTTCTCATTGTTTTACTCTTATCAGTGTTGATTGATGCATTATTTGATGTGAGCTAGATTAATGATGGGAAAAGAGGCCGTCAGCCGGTGGGCAGTAGGGTTGTGCGGTATCGACAAAATACCGGTATTACCGATACTGGTTTTCGGGAATAATACCGGTACGTCAGTGTGTCCTATTTCTCATTGTTTTACTCTATCCGTGTTGATTTATGCATTATTTGATGTATTTGATGTGAGCTAGATTAATGATAGGAAAAGGGCCGTCAGCCGGTGGGCAGTAGGGTTGTGCGGTATCGACAAAATACCGGTATTGTCGATACCGGATACCGGTGCACATCCCGCGTAGGCAGCCGCCGCTGCTGTGACGTCACGGCGCCGTGACGTCATCACGGCTTGCTGTGGGAGGCCAGGCCAGGGTTTGCGGCGATAGGGATCATTATATAGCCTTAAAATACGGGAATACCGGCTGTATGGAAGGCTGATCAAAGGTAGATAGGGAGAATATCAATGCAAAACCCGAAAATAGGCTCAAATAAGTGAAATAACGACTGTTTTAGATATATAGAGAGGAATGATCATTAGAGAGCTTTAAAAGGAGGCTAGACAGTGTTATGGATGGGATGCAAGGTGGATGTAGGTAGTGTTAAGTAACAGGAACTACCTCGTGTAGGTCTCGCGGCCTCTTGTAGCTTCCTTATTTTCTTATGTTCTTATATGACAGAATAAAGAGAAGACAACGAACTACCGTAAAGACCTACTCGCAGCAGAAGGGATGAGAATGAATTAACGAAGCCGTAGAAAACTATAGAACAAGGAAAAGATAGAGGAACTATTAAAAAGATAAGGAAAAAGGGGAAAAAAAAGAAAAAAAGACATGATTGTAGGTCCCAACATAAGTAAGTCCTCCCTTCCCTCGCAGCCGAAGTTTTGAGGATGACGTAACCAAACGAAGCTGTAGAGAAAGCAACGCGTGTTTCCTCATTACTTTAGGCCTATTCCCGCTACCAGGTCCTTGCCGTGTCTTGCAAAGGGTCCCAGGTAGGTCTATATAGCATGTGGTGAATGTGGTTGTGGCGTTGTGGTGGTGAAAACAGGAATTAGGCTGAAATATGGACTTGATGTTGGTAGTAGGAGTGAAGTGTCAAGCTGTTTGGTGACTGACTGACTGGCTGACTGTCTATTAGTCTATTACAACCTAACACGTAGCCTACAGTAGTTAGTAAGGAGTCAGGAGAGGCTGTAGTTAGTGTGTGCTGACGTAAGTAACTGACATTATTAGCTATAAAAATATTACATCTGAAAAACACGAAATTTATACAAGGAAAAACTAGTCAGTCTCAGAAAATGACCGCGCAGTCCTCGTCCATTTTTACCTCTTGTTACTTACATATCAATATTTAAGACTGACTGGATAATACATTGGTTAATATGGAGGAGAGTTTCACGTTCGTTTTCAGAGACACCAACTACTTTTTCTTGGCCTACAATAGGTGCTTGTTCTAATGGTGCTAGTTTTATTTTGCGCAAACCAAAAAAAAAAAAAAATGTATATTTTGTGGTTAAGGTTAGGTTAGGTTTCTTTAAAACCTGTAAGGTTAGGTTGGGTTGGGTTGGGTTAGGTTAGGTTTCATTAAAACAAGGTTAGGTTAAGTTTCATTTTTTTTTTTTCATTTTTTTTTTGGTTTGCGCAAAATAAAACTAGCACCATTAGAACAAGCACCTATTGTAGGCCAAGAAAAAGTAGTTGATGTCTCTGAAAACGAACGTGAAACTCTCCTCCATAATTACCCATTACTTTCAATAGACGATACTTTTGATGCTTTAGACGTTTATAATGACACCTCAGAAATACCAGAGCCCATATCTCCTTAACCCCTTGAGACCTAGAACGTAATTTCCATTGTAATTTGGGAACCATTAAACGATTTTTAGTGAATATAAGCAATATTTTATAGCTATGACCTGTTTAGTATCCTTGTCCACTAACTAATTTGGTATATTCAGTCACTTATCGTAATTTTAAGGCTAACAACAGACAATTTTATATAGCAAAGGAAAGATCTGGGCGTGAAGGGGTTAATAATCCCAGCTAAGCTCATAAATTCGGGCACATAATTATGATTGAACCAAAATTTGCATCTCATCTTTGTTTACTTTGTTGAATTTTCCCTCTATATGTACAGCTAAGGTGGCTCTTACATGTAGCCTCATATATATTAATACCTTATTATTATTACTAATTATTATTACATTAGTTATTACGCATACCATTTTAATTAACCTCAATATGATACCTGTAATATGTAATGCCTCATACATGATAACTATTACAGGTTCTTGAGTGCCTGGGTGCCCTGTTTCCAACACCGCGGCCTGCACACCACTGACCAGCCTGTCACACCACTGACACCCCAGCCTGTCACAACACTGATCAGCCTGTCACACCACTGACACCCCAGCCTGTCACACCACTGACACCCCAGCCTGCAGGACAGCCGTAATCCAGGCGTCGGGAAGGATGCGGCGAGCTCAGAATGGTAGGAAAAATGACGTCGTGAGGAACATCTGTAGTTTTGTTGTCTTTCTCGGGTTCTTCATGTGGGTGAGAGTGGTTTGACAACCAAGTTAAGTTACCTAACCAATGTACAGGTTATGTTAGTATACTAGCAGGGGATCCTGGTGAGCCGCAGCCCCTGTTAGGTCACCCCAAGTATAGCTGGGGTGGCGGATCTTCATGAGATCCTCTCCCTCTTCATTTTCATCATTGTCTTCTTCTTCCTCTTCAGGCAGCTCCCATGAGAAGGCAGCAGTGCAGACTAGACTAGACTAGGCTAGACCAAATCTTAATCATCACACCCCATACATTAGCTAACCCACATTCCATACATTAACTAACGGTCAAATCACACGCGTCACCGCCACACCAAAACTTTCTCTCCCCCACAGCGGAACAGACCGGCCCACCGCAGAACCAGAACCCCTACGGCCAGCACAGCGACTCTCAGCACCTGGCCGAGGAGAACGACAGCCTCACCGCACAGCTCAAGGACAGCGTCAAGGCACTCAAGTCTGTGAGTAGCCCGCCCTATACTTAACAGTTACAATTTTATAGTTAACTGTTCCCTGTCTGGCCGTGCAAGGCTAAGTAGGGAGAGAGGGACACAGAGAGAGTCTTGTTCAATCCTAATTCAATATGAGTTTTTGTTTTATTTGTGATTGGTCTCTAAATATGCTGCCTCTCTTTCTCTCTCGTGCATAATATTATGACCTCTGATGTCTGGCACATTCACCTTTTTTTTTGGCATTAAATCAATCAAGCAATCTTTTTCTCACTCTTGCAGGTGAGCATTGAGATCAGGAATGAAGTGCGCGGCCAAAACGAAATGCTGGGGGACATGGTAAGTGTTATCATATTATATTATTATATCATTATTATATATTGACCTAGGCGAGGCTCAAACTCACACAGTATAGACATTGCGCCATGTACCACTAGACCGAACTGATATCTCGCTTGGCCGACTCTCACCATCTTGCTTGCTGTTGAACTACATACAGTCATTGTGTTAAGCAGTTTCATTAAAATGCTGGTATTGTATTTCTTATTTTTGCCATGACAGGATGACGAGTTCTTCAAGTCCGGCAATCTGCTGGAGAGGAGTCTGAAGCGCGTCGGCATCATCGGCAGAGGCTCCCAGTCCTGCCACCTGCCCATCCTCTTCGCCTTCTGTTTCATTGTCTTCTTCCTCCTGTGGGTGGCTCTCAAGTTTAGGTGATGGAGGGACTTCTAGCCACAATCACCGCCTTATTTAATCTTTCATAGCTCCATGTGGCTATACTAAGACAAGATCAGTACTTCTACAATGCTTCTATAGTTCCCGTTTCATTGTTTTCTTCCTCTGGGTGGCTCTCAAATTTAGGTGATGGAGGGACTTCTAGCCACTATCACCGCCTTATTGAATCTTTTATAGCTCCATGTGGCTATACTAAGACAAGATCAGTACTTCTATATTTCCTGTTTCTTTGTCTTCTTCCTCCTGTGGGTGGCTCTCAAGTTTAGGTGATGGAGGGACTTCTAGCCACTATCATCGCCTTATTTAATCTTTCATAGCTTCATGTGGCTATACAAGATGACAAGGTGAAAAGATGAGTACTTATGTAAGGCTTATATATCCCTCATAAATCTCTTAATGCTTCTCATAAGTATTAATTCTTCTTTCTTGTTTATATTTCTCTTATACTTTTACTTGGGTTAGGATATGAATACTCACTCTTCCATTGGCCTTTGAGCTAAGAGAGAACACAGGTTTTCTATGTTTCCCATAAATCTCTTGATGTTCCTAAGTATTAATTCTTCTCTCGTTTGTTTCTCTTCTTAAATATTGACTTGGGTTAGGAAATAAGGGTAATTCTTCTTTCTTTTTAATGTTTTTCTTCTTAAATATTTACTTGGGTTAGGAGATAAGGGTAATTCTTCTTGTTAATGTTTCTCTTCTTAAATATTTACTTGGATTAGGAGATAAGGGTAATTCTTCTTGTTAATGTTTCTCTTCTTAAATATTTACTTGGATTAGGAAATAAGGTTAATTCTTCTTTCTTGTTGATGTTTTTCTTCTTAATATTTACTTGGGTTAGGAAATGTTAATACACTTCCATTGGCCTTTGATGTAAGAGAGAACGAGGGTTTAGTAAATATCTCCAATGTTTGGGGATCAATGAACTTGTGTCTCCTGTGTTCCTATTGTTTTAGTATTTTATGGAGTGATTTGTAGCTGGAATTTTAGTGTTTGTGTTGAGTAGTAGAGATCATGTTTTGTGCTGTTCTTGAGGCTTACTTAAGAAAATAAGGAAGCTACATAAGAAAATAAGGAAGCTACATAAGAAAATAAGGAAGCTACATCAGAAAATAAGGACGCTACATCAGAAAATAAGGACGCTACATCAGAAAATAAGGAAGCTACATCAGAAAATAAGGAAGCTACATCAGAAAATAAGGAAGCTGCAAGGAAGAAGGCTTGTTTTGTGTGTCTTGCTGGCTGTGTGTGTTTGTGTGTATGAGGGAAATACTGGCTCTATGTGATGTGAATGTTGATGAAATGATGTGATGATGTTGAGAGAGAGAGAGACCTAGGAGGAACATTGAATACCTTGTTTATATATTTCTCAGCCTTTGAGAGGTTCTGTAAAGCATGTCACGCCAATATTAATTAGTCAAGACAGCCTTAGTTACTCCTTGGATAAATGTTTTAATTATGGACAGAGGTTGTTAATATGTAAGGCAATGTTGCTATATTCTTGTTCCTCTTATGGTCTGTGAGGATCTACAACATATGTCTCAGTTCCTATTAGCACAGAGTAATCAAGTAATGGGGTCCTGGGTATAAAGTCAGTGATATGTAAGACAATGTTACTAGTATATGAAGGACATTTTAAGAACATAAGAAATAAGGAAGCTACAATTTTTAAGGTAAATTTTGAGGTACTTGTTATATACATAGGATATTTGGTTAAGGGTTTCTAAAGTTGCTGTGTTTCCATGGCAAGAAAGTTTTGTCTGTATTTATGTACAGTGTTTAAGTGTCATACTAATAGCTATATATATCTTGCCAGCATATTGAAACTTTTTGAACCTAAAGAATGTTCATGTTAAGGCTGATCATGTGACATTTATATCAAGACTATTTTTTATATTAAATTATTGAACAATACATGTGTTTGACTGGGGAGGGAGGAAGCAGTGTTGGTTATACATATAAGGTAATCAATATACGTAGTAAGTATGAGGGAGTGAATCATTCCTTCAAAATAGTGTTGCTTACCACTAAAAAATGACAAGTTTCTTCACGATAAGGATAATTCAGAGGGCAACATATGTACTGTTATTTATTTTACATGATCTACAAAACTCTTGGGCATCTCAGCACCCACACACAGAGGGTTAGGAGGGAGGAGGGAGCGGGGGCAGTAAGGGTACGGAGGCACGGACGGTGGTAGAGTGTCACCCATTCACTCTTAGACATAGGGAGAGGAAAGGTGGCTCTGTTAAGGGATTGATTGATTGATTTAATGCCAAAAAGGTAAATGTGCCAGACATCAGAGGTCATTTGGCACTATGGCAAAGCATATAAAGGGTCAGGGTTAAAGAATAATAATAGTGAAACGGTGAGGGAAGGGGAAAGAACGGAATGTTACAGCAGGATGGTTAGATCAGATGTAGGATGTGGATTTGTTGGAGGAAGGAGGTTACATTTTCCAGGGAGAAGGAGGGGGATTCCGGGAGAATGTCCGCAAGACACGGAGGTCGGGAAAGGGAGGACAAATAAGGGAAGGAACTGGAAAGGGCAGTAATATGGGGGCAGGATATTAGGACATGTTGGACAGTGAGAGGAACTTGAGTTAGACAAGAGATGTTACTCGGATTTGTAGCCATAGTATCTCGAGGACTGACTAAATTTTACATAAGAAAATAAAGAAGCTACAAGAGCCACGAGAGCTACACGTGGTAGTTCCATGATCTTCAGACTCTACAGACAGAAACTACCACGTGTAGGTCTCACAGCCTCTTGTAGCTTCCTTATTTTCTTATGTTCTTTACATGGTGAGGCCTTTGTTGAGTGGCTTTCATGGTATCATTAAAGACATGGTTGTGGGTTTTGAGGGTTCCAGAGGCAAGGGAAGGAAGGGTTTGAGGTTTCCAGGGGCAGAGGAATAAAGGGAGGGTACAGTGGGGTGGTTAAGGGTACAGGTGACACTCTACCGTCATCCGCTGGTTCATTATTGCATAGGTGACTCGGGAGGCAACACATTACCTCGAGGGGGAATGTCAACACTGTTACAAAAATTAGTAGATTTTGACATTTTTATATAGATTTGTATGTGTATATATATCTATTTATTACAATAACAATCTAATCCATGTTTTGGGAGTTTGTCGTCCAAGGTATAATCATCGTAAAAATCAGTTCTTGCCCTGAGATAGATTCATGAAACGTCGAATGAGTTAAGTTTTATTACATTTAAGTTTGTTTTGTTTAATGGGGGGATGAGGGGAGGGAGGGAGGGGGGGTAGGAGATTGTATTGAAATGCATGACCTAGACTGGTAACTGGTAAAAGTGACCAAAAATACACTATAGGTTACTTAGAAACACCACTCATCACCTAACTGTCCTAACCATTCACCGACAACACACAGGAATTTCAACCAACTAACGGCTCACATCATCGCCTGTCCCTGCTACATACAGCTCACTACCCTCACCACACACACACACACGACTGATCCACGGCCTTCTTAACCCCTTCACGCCTAGATCTTTTTTTCATTGTGTTCATTTTGGTTTGTTTTTCCCTTGGTGTTTTCAGTTTAGGTTCACATTTTTATCCTTATTATTTTTTCTCTCAGTTTTCAGAATCACCACTGCACTAATTTTGCCAGGTAGGGGAGTGACTGGTAAGTTAAGTCTTTCTCACATATCTTCGGCCTCCTTATACTCTTTCTATTCTTGACTCACGACTCATCAGCAAGTCATTTAAGTCATCGTACACACACACAGATGCCGCACGTACATATAACACACACTAGGTTATGAGTTTTGTTGTTTTTCTCGTGGCGTTGCTATTTTAGGTTGACATTATTATTCTTTTTTTCTCTCCCCTGTTTTCCGTATCATTTTTTTTCTCCCTGTTATCAGAGTCCAAATGAGTGTTGCGTTTCTATCTGATCCTTTACTTTGCCCAGCTCTCTCTCCAACCCTCACAGAGTTGACACCTCTTGCTATGAAAGGCATTAGTAGTAGTCGTAGTAATCATAGTAGCAGCAGTAGTAGCAGTAGTACAATTCACCCTCTCTAATTTTAAGTTTCGGCTAATTCGACACAGGTCTCCACCCAATTAGTTTGAATTAGAGGGTTTACTGTAGTAGTGATGGTAATGAGTGGAAGATTCTGCTGGTTAGTAAGTTGTAAGCTATAATAAATTAAGTAGAGTTAAGTATATGTAGGTTTTAATGGTACCGTCAACAACACTATAGTCGCCACTGCACTAATGTCGCCATATATTACAAATTTTAGCATCACTACAGATTTGTATGTGCCACTGAAGAGACCTGTACAGTGGTTTATATAATGTACCTGTCTTCAGTGGCACATACACATCTGTAGTGATGCTAAAATTTGTAATATTCGCCTGTATAATTAACCTGGCGACTTTAGTGTTATCGACGGTATGTTAAGTAAATGTCCTTTGAGTTAACATGTCACTGCTATGCTATGCTATGTGCTATGCTATGCTATGCTATGCTATGCTATGCTATGCTAATTACTACCACCACTGCTACTCTGACTATAACTTCTACTGTTACAATAGGCAGCACAGAAAACTTACATGTCTAAGATGATTTTCGTCATTTATATACACAATTTGTACTCCAGTCTCGCCACACTCCTTATTCTTATTATTACTATTGTTATCTTCTTCTTCTTCTTCCCCCCAATGATCGGTTCTTCTATAATGCAAGAACTTTATAGTATCATCATCATCATCATAACCTGAGTTGAAAAAAATAAAAAATAAAATAGGGGACAGATTTTTCTACAATAAGGAGGAAAAGAAGAAAAAAAATGTTTCCGGAGATAATGAAAGTTCTTATATGTGACAAATAAATAAAAAAAAATTAGGATTACATCACAAAAGTTTAGCTCGGAAGGCTTTTTTTACGAAGTCTCCCGGCAAATAACGAAATGGAATGACGGAAATATAATGAAATCACAAAATCAAGCTCGGCAAAGACGACTTTTCCTGAAAATACTGACAATGGAAGAGAAACTACGGTCTTTTTTTTTAAACGAGGTGAAAAATCCTGACCCCTTGTCTGCTTACTGCCTGATATTTGATGCTAGGAGAAGGGAATACTGTGCTTCTTCTAAAATTCAGTTGTATTTTATCATAGTTAACCATATTATCAGGTAAACATAGGCATCATTTTAAGCATGAGAAGGGAATACTATGCTTCTTCTAAATGTCAGCTGTATTTTATCCTAGTTAACCATATTATCAGGTAAACATAGGCATCATTTTAAGCAAGAGACCTTACGATAGCATGGAGTTTTCGCCTCGTTAAAAAAATAGACTATAGTTACCAGGATCCCATAAATTAAACTGATAGAAATAATAAGCTTGCAGAATGAGGAGAACACAAAGAAACAAAACTAGATCAATGGCTAGGGCAGAATGAACACTAAGGGGCGGGCTGGGTACAACTTTGGCATGGAACAACTCGCTTGAACACAACATACGTACACACACACTCCTAATCGGGAAAACATACAGACAGACAGACGGACATAATTAAAAATCCCGTCTTCCTATATGGCCTTTACCGCAATAATAAGTTGTTGTTTTTTATTCTTATGATCAAAGGATGGAGGTGAAGAATAAAAATAACATAAATAAACCCCCCTTTCTATATGGCATTTACTGCTATGATAAGTTGTTTACCTTTTAGTCTTATGATCAAGGAATGGAAGGGAGAGGAGAGGAGGCATAAGACAGACAGACAGACAGACAGACATAAATAAAACCTCCCTTCCTATATGGCAAAGTTAAATGGCAACCTTTCTTTAATGTCTGTTGCTGTCTTGAAGTGGTTAAATGCATCTGATTATATTTCCCACACAAAATAAAAGCCATTCTTGATACCCAGACCTCCATTACACATCCCTATAGCAGTGAAGAGGACAAGTTGTTATTGTTTTATGCCCGTATTCGTAGTCACATACCATCATTGTACGCGGTCATTGTTCACTTTTTGTCTTGTCCTAATTAAACCAATATGTCATGCCAGCTCTGTTGTGATTGCAATAGGAGTACTGTAGGATTGCTCTAGTACTTTCCATGGCAGCTACAAGATCAAGTGAATAATTTTGACTTGAGTAGAAATGGAACAAAATCATAGCAATTACCACGAGCAATCATGGTATGTGACTATGAATACGAGCATTAGTCTTATGATGAAGGGAGGGAGAGGAGAGGAGAGGGGTATAAGACAAACAGACAGACAGACACAGATAAATAAAAAACCTTTCCTATATGGCAAAGTTTACGCTATGATAAGTTGTTTATCTTATAGTGTTATGATGAGGGGGTGGAGGGGAGGGGAGAGGGGGCATATAAGTTCAGTAGTTTGGCCACCATACACTAACACTGTAACCCATTATGTAATTAACTGTTTGTAACCCATGTCACTACAAGGCACCACAGTTTACACACACACGTACAAACACACACACACGCACTCTTTGACTAATATAAAGGAGCTAAATGGATTGTCAAATAAGGAAAGGAGGAGGTGGAGGAGGAGATTGAGGAGGAGGAGGAGGAGGAGGAGGAGGAGGTGGAGGAGGAGGAAGAGAAGGAGGAGAATGGCCTTGTACACTAGAGATAAAGAAAGAAACAGAGAGAGACAGACAAATAGACAGAGAGAGAGACACACAGACAGAGAGAGACAAATAGACAGAGAGACAAAGAGAAAGAGAGACAGAGATAACTATACAGCGTGCTCCATAGTACAAATGTTATACAGAATATACAGCTATTTATGATACAGACTTGAACACCCAGTCAGGTTACAGCAGTAGTTATATACACACCCGGGAAGGTATTAAGGTAGTAGTGGTAGTAGTTGTGTATTGCTTGGTTGGAGGGGACACACACACACACACACACACACACACACACACACACACACATACACACACACATACACACACACACACATACATACACACACACACACACACACACACACACGACCTTCCTATACAAAAAACTGACACTTTTCGCTCTGAACACTAACACTAAAAATCTCTAAAATTACACGTCAAAACTAGTAGTGGTATATATGTCCTCTATTTTTCAGACTATCTTTATGAGTATATTAATGAAAGAGGGGTGTTAGGGGGTTAGGGGGTGTGGGGTGTGTGTGGGGGGTGGTCTAAAAATACTGAATAACACATTGGTTTGGGGTTATAGTCAAATTTTTTTTAATGAGGCGAAAAATGGTGCCCCTTGCTGCTTACTGCCTGATATTTGATGCCAGGAGAAGGGAATACTACGTTCTTCTTAATGTCAGTTGTATTTTATCATAGTTAACCATAGTATCAGGTAAACATAGGCATCATTTTAACCAGGAGAAGGGAATACTACGCTTCTTCTTAATTTCAGTTGTATTTTATCATAGTTAACCCTATTATCAGGTAAACATAGGCATCATTTTAACCAGAGAAGGGAATACTACGCTTCTTTAATTCAGTTGTATTTTATCATAGTTAACCATATTATCAGGTAAACATAGGCATCATTTTAACCAGGAGAAGGGAATACTACGCTTCTTCTTAATTTCAGTTGTATTTTATCATAGTTAACCATATTATCAGGTAAACACAGGCATCATTTTAAGCACGAGACCTTGAATGGAATTTTTGCCTCGTTAAAAAAAAGACTATAGTTTGGAGGTGGTGGGGAGGTTTTACGCTTGGTCAAAAGATACACAAACTGGATATTAATTAACCCCTTCACGCCCAGACCTTTCCTTGGCTATAAAAAATTACGTGTTGTCGAGCTATAAAATTCCGAAAAGTAACTGAATATACCAAATTAGCTAGTCAACAAGGATACTAAACAGGTCATATCTATTAAATATTGCTTACAGTCACTAAAAATTGTCTAATGGAACCCAAATTACTATGGAAATTACGTTCTGGGCCTCAAGGGGTTAAGTTTGAATTCCGCTCCCTAAGTGTTGATCAGGTCATGTTAAAACACGTCACACAGTAGTTATGTGACACCCTGTAGGTCCTATATGAATGCATGGTTCTGACAGGAGGAGGAGGAGGAGGAGGAGGAGGAGGAGGAGGAGGAGAGGATGAAGGTCTGGAGAGTAATCTGTAGTAGTAGTAGGAGGAGGAGGAGCTTGTTCTCCAATGTTATAACCACTATGTTGCATCTCATCCCTCCACTCAATGACTGACTGACTGGCTGACTGACCAAGTTAAGAGATTCATAACAAACAGACAAACACTAAACGCACCACTGAACACATTTCTTGAAAGGTTTGGCGATGGAAGAAACAGTAACACAAAACTAGGTACACACTTAGCCTAGACAAATAAATAAAAAACTGACCCTAACTATAGTCTGTTTTTTTTAACGAGGTGTGAAATCCTGCCCCCTTGCTGCTTCACTGACTGATATTTGATGCCAGGAGAAGGGAATACTACTTCTTCTAAATTTCAGCTGTATTTTATCATAGTTAACCCTATTATCAGGTAAACATAGCCATCATTTTAAGCATGAGAAGGGAATACTATGGTTTTTCTAAATTTCAGTTGCATTTTATCATAGTTAACCCTATTATCAGGTAAACATAGGCATCATTTTAAGCATGACACCTTATGATAGAATGGAATTTTTGCCTCGTTAAAAAAAATGGACTATAACACTACAGTAGTTACGGCTTCCTACGTCTCAGTGACATGAAAACCTTGGCTGTTGATGGTTAGATGTAAAGTGCAAATAATATAAAGAACTATATGTATATGCATGTATGTATAGGTACTCACACACACATAATATAAAACACGCAAGAGTCTGTTTACAAATATTTGGGCACTACAGTCTGTCGAGTTAACCGTTTGACAGTCATTCTAACACTCCTAACTCACTCCGGTCTTTGGTTTTAACTACTCCACAATACAGTCACTCCACCGGCTTAACTCCATTCCACTACTGTCAATAACACTATAGTCGCCACTGCACTAATGTTGCCAGGCGCCATATATTACGCATTTTAGCATTACTACAGACGTCTATGTGCCACTGAACTGAAGAGGTATGCACAGTAGTTTATATCACGTACCTGTCTTCAGTGGCACAAACACGTCTATAGTGATGCTAAAACTTTACAGGAACTACCTCGTGTAGGTCTCGCGGCCTCTTGTAGCTTCCTTATTTTCTCATGTTCTTATGTTCTTCTAAAATGAGTAATATTCGCCTGTATAATTCACCTGGCGACTATAGTGTTGTTGTCGGTAGAGAGGCAGGGCGGTTAGGTGGATTGAGGCTCCACTATAGAGAGAGGCTGGTAAGGTGGAGGCATAAGGTGGACTTTGTGTGATCCACTTGCAGGCTGGTGATACGTAGCCTTAACAAGAGAGGGTGGATGGGTGGTGAGGGACAGAGGGAGGAGAGGAAATGCATCACAGCTTATATCAAAGTTCCTATAGTCTGTTTTTTTATTAACGAGGTGAAAATCCTGACCCCTTGCTGCTTACTGACTGATATTTGATGCCAGGAGAAGGGAATACTACGCTTGTTCTTAATATCAGCTGTATTTTATCATAGTTCACCATATTATTAGGTAAATATAGGCATCATTTTAAGTATGAGACCTTGTGATAGAATGGATATTTCGCCTCGTTAAAAAAAATTGACTATAGACACATACGCAATTATATAAAAATCCTACACACAGTTTTTTTTTCCAATTATCTTACAATAAATCTTTCCTTCTAGCATTTTTTTATTTTATTTTATTTTTTCCGTTGTGATTGAAATTAAATTATCTTTTCCGGCTCGTATTTTCACTCGCACACGATTTATTTTTGTTTTTTTCGGGCGTAAAACGGAAATTCCTATTGTACGTTTGTCTATTTTTTCCACTATACTATTTCCGTTTGTTTATAAAGGGCACACACACACACTAAGAAAGGCTGGGAACACACACACATTCACCTTGGCACACAGTAACTACCTAACTAACTACCTAGCCTGAGATATCAACAACCAGACCCATTCTTCTCTTTGATTATCCGATACACTATAGCACATCTTTGAGGCGTCCGGTTAATTAAGTAAGTACGCAAAACTATCAGGCTATCGCAACACTCGCTAACCTGCAAAACTATCGCAACACACTAGTGCATTTTTTAAGCAAATCTCACTGGGCGACATTCTTTGGATAGCCAGAAAGGTAAAGGCATATCTGTTAAAATATAGTTTTTTGGATAAATCAACTTCCCTCTTTTGTATGTTGTGTATAAATAAAGATCCTATGCAGTAATAAGAATGCACTTCTGGATCTAACACACACAGATAGATATGATGAACCATTGTATTCAGGAAGGATTTTATGAACAAATATCTTGTCGCCCAGTAGCTTAAAATTGTTCTTACTGGGCGACAGTTTTTCATCACTGGGAGACATTTTGGTCGCCCAGTTGTGATGTTAAAAAATGCCCTGAAACACACTGTATGCAAACCCTGGTAACCAAACAAACACTGATAAACACCACAATACTCTTAATGTTTGTAACTTGTTCGTTTCTCTTCGGGATAAATGCTACGGAAAACTATCGCATTCGCAACACTCGGTAATCCTGGTAACCAAATAAACATTGATATATTCCGCAATACTCTTAATGGTGGTAACTTGTTCGTATGTCTCCCTACACCACCACCACCACTACTGCCCTCTCCCTCCCCCCCTTCCACCACCACCACTGCCCTCCCCCTCCACCACCACCACTCTCCCTCCCCCCTCAACCACTACCACTGCCCTCCCCCTCCTCCACCACTTCTCTCTCCCCCTCCTCCACCACCACTTCCCTCTCCCTCCCTCCCTAACCAATTCACAGGCATAAAATAAAGGCATAAAATAGTCTTGGAAGCCTATGATTAATCCGCTACGAAGCCTTTAGTCAGATATGTTTAAGCTTCAGTTGCTACATCCCTGATTTCTGAAGCCTGTGTTCCATCGTCAATGAGTGATATTACGATGAATTCAATGAGTGTCTAGTCGTGAATTTTGTGTGTATATAAAAATAATGTGAGGGTTCAATACTTCTCGAGTCAAGGAGTTATACGTAACCTAGTTTTGTTATGGCAACTGGAACAGACATGCACAGACCCTCCCTCCCACGCGCTCTTTTGGCATTGATTTGTCTCCCCCCCACGAGACCCTCCAGAAAACCGCCCTCCAGTTTTCCCTTTGACTTAAAATAACACAAAGTTTCGCGCCCTGACTGAGGCACTTTACACCAACTTGAGGAAGGGTAAACACATCCCTATACACCCTGCCAGCACACCTCCAAGCCTCAACACCCTGCCGACAAGCCCTCAAACACACACCTCAACACCCTGCCGACAAGCCCTCAACACTCTGCCGACAAGCCCTCAACACCCTGCCGACAAGCCCTCAAACACACACCTCAACACCCTGCCGACAAGCCCTCAAACACACCCCTCAACACCCTGCCGACAAGCCCTCAAACACCCTGCTGACAAGCCCTCAAACACCCTGCCGACAAGCCCTCAACACCCTGCTGACAAGCCCTCAACACCCTGCCGACAAGCCCTCAACACCCTGCCGACAAGCCCTCAACACCCTGCCGACAAGCCCTCAACACCCTGCCGACAAGCCCTCAACACCCTGCCGACAAGCCCTCAAACACCCCCCCCAACACCCTGCCGACAAGCCCTCAACACCCTGCCGACAAGCCCTCAAACACCCTGCCGACAAGCCCTCAACACCCTGCCGACAAGCCTTCAAACACCCTGCCAGCAAGCCCTTCAAGTCCTCTCCTCCCCTCAAGCTGGTCACCCGGGCTGGGAAGAACAGTGTATTATTTGTCTGACTAGAGGTAACATGCGATTGGTTCCCTGCAACACACACTACCACCTCCATCACTGGCCTACACCACCACACCACACCACACCATCAGCCAGGCCTACACCATCAACATCACACCACACCATCAGCCAGGCCTACACCACCACACCACATCACCAGCTCAGATACACCACACACAAGCCTTCCTACACCACCACACCACATCACCAGCTCAGATACACCTCATCACCACACACAAGCCCAAGCCTACACCACACAACACATCACCACACACAAGCCTTGGACTGTACTGATAAACCTTCCATGCCTGCCACATCACATGGAAGGCTATACACTGTCTGCCACACACACACACACACACACACTGGTTTAGCCTTGGTGTGTATCGCTAACCACCCAAGACCAGGAACTTCTTTGAGGAACTGAAAACATTTGTGTGTGAGATTTTGTCACGCGTCTCATGGTGACTCAGAGCGAGTGACAGACGGCCTCCAATGTTTACACTTCTCTTACAAGTACTAACGCGTCCCTTCCTGGCTTACAAATACATGGGCAGTCATCCCTATGTTGCTAGGAGGACCAGAGAAGCTCCAGAGAGGCTACACCATGATTTAGGTTAGCCTCAGTGTAGGGAATACTGATGATACGTACATACGAGGCTCATAGCAAAGTCTCCCGTGTGGTGGCTTCCCTTAACCCCTTCACGCCCAGATCTTTCCTTTGCTATATGAAATTGTCTGTTATTAGCCATACAACTATGAAAAAGTAACTAAATAAACCAAATTAGCTAATGGACAAGGATATTAAACAGGTCATAGCTATATAATATTGCTGATGTTCATTAAAATCGTCGAATGGTGGTTATATTAGAATGAAAATTACGTTCTGGGCCTGAAGGGGTTAAGTGTCTTGTCTCTCAGTGCCAATGTGAGCCTTATACACAGTGCCACATATCTCAAAGGTAAACACATGTCTCTCAGAGCTAGGTATATGCAGGCCAATGTGTGTCTGTGTGTGAGCAATAAACACATTGTCTTCAGTGCCTAGGGAGGACTTGTAAAATAAAAATAAAAAAAAAGTCCCCACCTGAAATATTTGAACCCGCCATCAATGTTTTGTTAGACATGTGAAAGGATGAAGGCTGATAATACTGGTTCCCTCACAGACAGTTATAAGGGCTGTCTTGCCTCCTGCCTCCCTATAGTTGGCTCAACCACCCTCCTCCTGCACTGTCGCTGGTCTGAAGCCAAGCAGGTTTTGAGCAGAAGTCCCCCTAGGATGGAGGCTTGCACACACACACGCACGCACACACACACACACACTCCACCACTGCTAGATAGACCAGGTGGATCAACACACACACACACACACACACATTCACACACACACACACACACTCCACCACTGCTAGATAGACCAGGTGGAATCAAGGCTCTAACCCACTACAAGGTGACACACACACTCACTCACACACACACACCAGATGGAACAAGGCTCTAACCCACAAGGCGCTCTACTTTCCACCACAACAACACTACCTCTGTACCTGAACTATGGCCTTCCTTCCTCACGTCTCCACAGCACAAAGTCTCTCGCAGCGCCACAGCAGCACACAGCATCGTGGCGCTACGTACGGGAGGCGGCAGCACAGCATCACACATCAGCGGGCGCACGTCACACCCAAAAGCCTGTTCTGTACAAGGCTGTGGTGCTAGAAGGTATGCTAGAAGTTCTGTTGTCTTCCTCTTCTGGTTCATAGCGTCCCACCCACCGTTCTGTACACGCCAATCGCCTGTTCTGTACAAGGCTGTGATGCTAGAAGTTCTGTTGTTTCTTCCTCTTCTGGTTCATAGCGTCACACCTACCGTTCTGTACACGCCAATCGCCTGTTCTGTACAAGGCTGTGGTGCTAGAATGTCTGCTAGAAGTTCTGTTGTCTCTTCCTCTTCTGGTCCATAGCGTCTAGGATGGGTTGTCGCTTGGCCTGGTATCGCTGCCGCAGCTCGTCAATCTCTCTCTCCATCTCCTGGTCCAGTGTGGCCATGCGCTGGTGGAGCTCCTCGTAGGTCAAGTGCTTCAGCTGTACAGGGGAGGCGAGGTCAGGTCACGGGTTGGGTCATTACTGTACTGTGTTTTCAGCTGCACATGTTATGGTTCTAAATATTTAAATACGTACATCTAGGTGAGCAATGATTCAGTGAGCTTTTTAGTTTTCTATTCTTAAATGTTACAAGCTCTTGTCTGGGCACCTAATCATTACAGTTTACAGTTCAAAACAAGAAAGCTACAAAACACACTCATAGACACACAGACGCACACACTTTTGTTCTTGGGTAAATGAGAAAAGAAAGATTACAGCAGCAAACACCATTCACACACATCTCCTATCTTGTCTTTAAGGATATCTACAACACACACACACACACACACACACACACACACAATCAACTTGAGAAAACTCCCAACACTTGAGAAAAGAAGAGAAAGGGGAGATTTTATAGCAGTGTATAGAGCATCAATGGGTCTGGAAAACATTGATAGAGAAGATCTGTTTGTGTGGGACGACAGAAGTACAAGAGGTCATGAGAAGAAATTGAAAAGGACAACATGCAAGAGGGACATAAAAAAATACAGCTTCCTGTATAGAAGCCTAGAAGCCTGGAACAACCTTGATGCAAAAGTGATTAATGCAAGAAGTATTCAGGACTTCAAAGGCAAACTGGATAATAGTAGATTGGAGATGGGACAGTATGAGCATAGCTATTTTCCTGTATGTTACAACTAGGTAAATACAACTAGATAAATACAACTAGGTAAATACACACACACACACTCCCCAGCTACTCACAAAGTCAAAGTCACCGTCGATAAAGGAGCGCTGGAACTTGGGTTGGTTCTCGGCGGCCACGCCTCGCGCCGGGGCCGGCGTGTGCTGGGCCGGCGTGTTCATCTGCCCCAGCTGCCTCTGTAGGTCGTTCTGAAACACAACAACACAACACTCAACAACACTGAACAACACTGCAACACTTAACAACACTGAACAACACTTATATGTAAAAATGTATTATATGTAAAATCTTATATGTAACACTTGTAATGTAAAAAAAAAAAAAAAAAAAAACAACTTAACAACACTGAACAACACTGCTACACTTAACTCAGTAGCTTTTTAATCACTGGATATTTGTTTGGGCCCACAAGTTTGCATTTCAATCACAAGCTACAACGAGTAATCAACACGTCAAATCAAATATAATCAGTGCATCGTAGCAAAACCAATCATAAGTGACACTGTACATCATAGACACTGTACATCATAAAAGAACAAGCATAAGCAGGAATCGGCACTCCCGTCACATGGCACTCCGTCACAACTGCCATCTCTCACTGACAAAACGGCGTCAGCTTTACCCACAGACAATACATAACCTCAGCTGCCACACGACACAGCCATCAGGGAGGTAGTGAGTGAAGGGAGGACCCGAGGGAATCATGAATACACTCCCAAGCATGGGCCTCGTTTGGGTAGGGGGCAGGGTATCATTTGTGACCCACACTTTTAACGTTAAAAGTAACGTTATAAATTTTCCATGGAATAGTTTTCAGCAAAATTTTTAATAACCAAGGTTGAAAAGTAGTCTTATATCTACCTTTAGAGCCTTTAGGTAGAGTCTTTCACAATAACATGTGCTTGCATTGTGCATACATTTACCCTGACATGACCAAAATGCTGCACCAGCGACCAAGCCTCCCGACCAGTGCTCACAAGATAGCACGTTGCTGATTGTGCCCCCACGCTTGAAGACATAACGAGGCCCCTGAGTTTTGTCACTCCCAGGGCAAGTGACAACAGACAGAAAGCAATCCATGACACTGACACACAACAAAGAGTCATGATATTGCTGCCATGACACCTCCCATGACTGACACTGCCCACACTCTCGCCCCATAAATCACTCCCGACCACCAACAGTTTGCCTTCTACTCACATTTTTCTCCTCCTCGCTCATTTGCTGCTCAGGGTGGATTGTGAGGGGAGAGGGAAGGGTGGAGGGAAGGGTGGAGGGGAAGGGTGGAGGGGGGGCAGGGAGATAAGTTATTTGGGGTGAGAGTCAATGGCTTATAACTACTACTACTACTACTACTACTACTATTGGTATGAGTTATCAGTAATAGTAGCTTTCCGCATAAAGATTGCCCCTTGATATGCATATATAGGGCAGGGATATACATATACAGGGCAGCATATAGTACATATAGGAAGAGGATGTGTCAGCATTGGGCATTGAAGAAGTTGAGGCAATGCATAGAGACAGTTGGAAGCGTATCATCGGCCGTCTAGCCTCCTAAGACACTATGGGAAAAATTGATGTTAAACAGAAATAAGAATACCTGTATAAGTGACTATGTCCAGTGTCACTAAGACATCTTTGGGATGCTTTATGAGTCTGTAGGACCCATTGCTATACGCGGCTGGTTGATGGTGTGATCATTTTGGTAGCCCAGGCCAATAGGACGTCTTACACCTGCATCGGCAGCTCCTCGTCCACTTATGATGACTAATGCTACCATGACAATAACACTACAGTAATGACTGAGACCATTGCATTAGAATAAATTTTCAATATTTTATTTCCATGGCTATTGCCCTGGTTATTGCCTTTGGAGTTACCTGACACCGAACTAGCAGTTATGATGAGACTAATCTAATACACTTTTTGTGCACCCATGTTAACTGGGATTTGAGTCATGCTGAACACAATCTGAGTCACTTGTGTGGATGAACAATAAT
>JACEEZ010000986.1:7500-12500 GCA_016584305.1 Chionoecetes opilio | reverse complement strand
CAACCTCATTAGAAAAAAAACACCGGTGATGATAATGATAAAAAGTATTAATTATGATAATGATAATAATCGGCAATTTTTTTTTTTTTTTTAAGTTGACGTGTGTGACGGAATTTTGAAAAAAGTTAAAATGAGTGTGAGTCTTTTTTGGGCAGGATAGGTTAGAGGGGGGAGGTGAAACAATGTCTTTTATACCACGGCACTACAAACAAACAGACACACAAGCAAACAAACACAAACAACACAAACCATACAAAACTATTTCAAGACTTATCTCTAACAAAAAAAAAATTCAATCATATTCTTAATTAATTTGTTCTAGATATATATATATTTTCCATTCCATTCAAGCAAACAAACAAACAAACAAACAAAATTAATTCAAAAACCATATCAATATCTCTAAAAAAAAAAAAATCTTATCATAACACCATACTTCAGATTAATTTTTTTTCGATAATTTTTTTTCTTCCCTTCCTGCCGCTGCCCTCCACTAACCTGCATCTCATCAGTGTTAACAATATTGTGGTTATGGTTGTGGTGGGATGGTTGTTGTGGTGGTGGTTGTGGTTGGTGGTGCAATTGGTTAAGGTGGTTGTTGCGGTTGTCTTGCTCGGACTGGCTGGCGGACAGCGACGGCAACTGCAACTGTGCGACTTGCTGTGGGGGGGTGAAGGGGGGGTAAAGGGGGGTAGGGGGGGTGGAGGTGGAGGAGGAGTAGGAGGAGGAGGAGGAGGAGGAGGAGGAGGAGGAGGATGAAGATATAAGGAGGTAATGAATTGGAGATAGGTAAGTATGGACAAGAAAATAAGAGAGAGGAGGAAGAAGACAAGAAAGCAGGGAAGAGGAGGAAGAAGAGAAGGAGGAGGAGGAGGAGGAGGTAGGAGGAGGAGAAGGAGATGGAGGAGGAGGAAGGAAGATGGGGCAGGGAGGTTTATACACAAAGTTAACACATACACACACACACACACACACATGCCCCAATATATGACTTATAAGAAGAAAACACACACACACACACACACACAATTATCCTCATTCTTCCTTCATCCTAGAAACACAATCCTACAATGCCTATCAGAGGTGGGCAGTATTTAAATACATTTGTATCTAAATACATTTGTGTATTTATAATTGTATTTATAAATACATTGGTTGTCATGTATTTAAATACAGTATTTAAATACTTTTATGAGTATTTAAATACTTATAATACAAAAATGTAAATACTTTTTTATCAGTTAATTTGGCCATAAGCCCGCCCCACTATATGGCAACACTGGTGTTACAGTGAACCAGGGTTTCCACTTGCAAAGAAATGGCCTTATTTTTAGGAAATTTATGCCCGAGAAAGAAATTTCTAAGGAAAGCCAAAATCTAAGGAAATCCTAAGGAAATTAATTTTTTTTGGACAAGTTAAAATTTGTCTGTATTTAAAATGTATTTACAAATGTACTTAAATACAATTGATGTATTTAGTATTTAGTATTTAAATACATTTCTCCCATGTATTTAGTATTTAGTATTTAATTTAAATATATTCAATGTATTTAGTGCCCAGCTCTGATGCCTATAGCTTCAGCCCTTTTTTTTTTTCCCCCCGCGTCTCCTCTATGTTTACGCTTTTTTTGCTGCCTCCTTAACTAAGCTGGCGTATAATATAGTCAAGCTGCCGTCAAGCTGTAGTAGTAGCTGTAGTAGCAGTAGCAGAAGGAGGAGGAAGAGGAGAAGGAGTGTAGAAATATTAACTCTTAAGTCACACACACACACACCACACACAAATACATACAGTTCCCTACATCGCCTTAGTAAACATTAATAATATGTTTATTTACATGCTAGGGGGGGAGGGAGGAGGTGGATGATATGAAACACTGCATAGGATACATATATAAGGATACATAGGGATACATACATACACACACACATACATAGAAACGCTAGGTACTTTTTGGAAATTTGTAATGCTTTAGTACCAGAATTTTACCACACACACACACACACTCCTCGGTACTCCGTAGTGTAGGGGAAGCACACTCGGCTCACGACCGAGAGGTCCCGGGTTCGATCCCCGGGCGTCTTCTTAAAACCCGAGCCCCTGTCCACCCAGCAGTGAATGGGTACCGGGTGTTAGCCGGGGTTTGTGACCCGCCTCCCGGGGTGGTGGCTTCGGCTAAAACTAAGCACTAAGGATGAATGATAAAAATGTTGATATGGAGACGGGCCATACGAGCGTTGCTCTGGCCCTGTAAAATATAATTAGATGAAGACAACTAGATGAATACACACCACACACACACACACACACCGTATACTTCCCATTAACCTTTGTATTAAATAATATTAGTCATACATGCACCATCACCATCACCATACCCCACACACACACACCCCCCAATGAAAAGCCTCATATATGGGTTAATCTTCCTATTTTAGACTTCTCATTACGCATTCCCCCATCACCAACACCCATTCCCCATTCCCCCAACACCAACACCATTCCCCATTCTCCCATCACCAACACCATTCCCCCATCACCACCAAAACCCATTCCCCCATCACCACCAACACCCATTACCCATTCCCCCATCACCACCACCATTCCCCCACCACCAACCCCAGCAGTAATGGGTAGAAGGGAAAGAATACCTCATCACATTCCCCTAAACTATTGGAAGGCAAAGAAAATCTCATCACAACTCCCTAAACTATTAAAAACTTTCCTGGTACCAAAATATACCACTATACTATTTCACCAGCAAAGCAAAAAAAAAATTCACAGTAGCTGAAATATTTTTTTTTTTTTTTTTTTTCTTAAATTATTAATTATTTTTTTTTTTTTTTTTTTTTTTTTTTTTTAACGTGGGTCTAGTACATCTCCCCTGTCTACTGTCTACTCACGGATTCGGTGATGTGCTTGATCTGGTTGAGTCTGTTGGTGTCCTGAGACTCGCGTATCTCCATGGCCTCCTCCAGCATGGTGCGCAGGATGCTGGAGTGCTGGGCCGCCCGGATGAAGGGGTGCTGCAGCAGCTCCGTGGCCGTGGCCCGCTCCTCTGGGTTCTTGACCAGACATCTGTGTGTGTGTGTGTGTGTGTGTGTGTGTGTGTGTGTGTGTGTGGTGTGTGTGTGTGTGTGTGTGTGTGTGTGTGTGTGTGTGTGTGTGTGTGTGTGGAAAGGAAGGAAGGGAAGGAGAGGGTGTGTTTTAGTGGTAGACGTGATTTAAAAAAAAATCAAGAGATTAATTAATACTAATAATACTAATACAGGGAGGTCCCGTTATACGAGCATTCGGTATACGAGAATCCGATGATACGAGATGTGTAAATTAGGGTCTATTTTCAATATACGAGATCGAAAATCCAATGATACGACATTCAAACTGGGGTGAGTAAAATTATCAAGTTAAAAATGCGCGCCCTACCACTCCCAGGCTGGACAAAGGGGGATTTGGTTGACCCCAGTGAGGTCACCCCTAGCAAGCCGTGACCTGAAGTTAATTAAAGCAATATGGGGGATAAATTGGATAAATATAGCAGGAGTGCGGCCCCAACCTTGGGACCGCAGTCCTGTCAGCCTGTCAGTCAGGTCAGCAAGGCATGACCTGAAGGGTAATTAAGCATATGGCGCGGCCTGACCTTAAGGGGTAATTAGCAGGTGTGGGGCCCCAACCTTGGGACCGCTACACTACCTCTCTTGTATCACCTGGCGTCCATCATTACAACGTCTTTTTTGCTTGTTATGCATGTTTATGTTTAATTAATGTGCAGTTATGTTTATTTTGTGTGCTATTTTCTCTTTCAGAATACTTTCTCTACAGAATAGGTAGTACAGTGTGGTATATAGACGCTGTGTGTTTGTTGTGTTTGCATAGTTTATTTTAGCTTAAAACATGTCTTTTTTTTTTTCTTTTTTTTTAATTTTTTCTGGAACCAAACCTATATTTTACCATTAGTTATGTGTTTCGTTATACGAGATTTCGCTTTACGAGTATGCCATGTGGAACCTAACTGCTCGTATCTTCGGGACCTCCCTGTACTGAAAATACTAATACTGATTGTAAAATTTGCAATATTTTTAAAAAATAGATTTGCTTGAAAATTAGTTCCTAGCAGTTATCGGGCATGCTGAACACGAATCTGGAGTCAGTTTTCAGTTACATTGATTAGAAGTCCCTATTTGAGCCAATTCACAATGACATGATACTTCCAGATATTCCTTAAAAATCACAAATTAGACAAAACTCACTACAAGACATAAAAATATGATAGGCATTGCTAGATTAATCATTACTTCAATACAATGATCAGTATTAGTATTTTCAGTATTAGTTCTCACCTGGACACAAAGTCGATAAAGTCAGGCTGCCACTGGTCGGGCTCGCGGAAGGATGGCGGTGGCTTGGTGGGAATCATGAAGATGGCACGCATGGGGTGGATGTCTCCGTACGGCGGCTTGCCCTCCGCCATCTCCAGGGCCGTGATGCCTGGGGTAGCGGAGACGGGGGAGAAAGGAGGGGAGACCGAATCAGTTATGAGAGGAGGGAAGATAGCTAAAATTTCCTTATTAATTCAATATAGGGTGGAAAGAGGTTTGCATATGAAAAAAAAAGCTAAAAAACTTCAAAATAAACTTCCAGAAATGATTGAAATGAAGGGAAAATATAGTTGAGAATTATTTACGAGGGGAAGAAGAGGTGTTAGGAGGGAAAAAATGATAAAAATAACCCTTGTAAACTAATGTCAATTGTTAGAATGAAGGGGAAACTGTAGGCATAGGGAAAAATAGTTAATGAGGGAAATAAGAGTTAGGAGAGAAGAAATTGCTAAAATAACCCACAAAAACTTAAATTAATGGTTAAAAAGAGAGAGAGAGAGAGAGAGAGAGAGAGAGAGAGAGAGAGAGAGAGAGAGAGAGAGAGAGAGAGAGAGAGAGGAGAGAGAGAAGAGAGAGAGAGAGAGAGAGAGAGAGAAGAGAGAGAGAGAGAGAGAGAGAGAGAG
>JACEEZ010000986.1:0-2500 GCA_016584305.1 Chionoecetes opilio | reverse complement strand
GAATACTTTTTCTACAGAATAGGTAGTACAGTGTGGGTAATATAGACGCTGTGTGTTTGTTGTGTTTGCTATAGTTTATTTTAGCTTGAAAAACATGTTTTTTTTTGTTTTTCTTTCTTTTTAAATTGATGGGGTCCTGGAACCAAACCTATATTTTACCATTAGTTATGTGTTTCGTTATACGAGATTTCGCTTTACGAGTGAGTATGCCAGGTGGAACCTAACTGCTCGTATCTTCGGGACCTCCCTGTATTAGTAAACTACGTTTATAAACTTCCGACAACAAAGTTATTATTATCGTAGAAGGGAAAACTATATTGTTAAAAGCTCACTATATATACCTACGTCACAACTTTATAGCAGGGGAAAAAATTAAAGGAATCCAGAATTATTTGAAGAAATATGATTAACTTTTTTGACTAGCTAAATAATAATAATAATAATAATAATAATAATAATAATAATAGTTATAATAATAATAGTAATAATAATAATAATAATAATAATAATAATAATAATAATAATAATAATAATAATGGCTATATAATAAGGGAATCCGGAGTTTGTGAAGAAATACGACGTGATTTTAACTAACACTTCAACTAGCTAAATAATAATAATACAACTACTACTACTACCACTACTACTACTACTTCTACTGCTGCTGCTACTACTGCTACTACTACTAAGGCTATATAATAAGGGAATCCATAGTTTGTGAAGAAATACGACGTAATTTAACACTTCAACTAGCTGTCCTGTTTGGTCTCATTATTTATTGAGGTGCCGAGGCAACGGATGGGAAAATGACGTCAACATCCTCGGAATATTATAATAATATTGCTTTGTATGTTTTATCAAGGAGTGTGATAATCTTTTTATCCTGTGTGTGTGTGTGTGTGTGTGTGTGTGTGTGTGTGTGTGTGTGTGTGTGTGTGTGTGTGTGTGTGTAATTCGTCTAGTTGCATAGTATTTGTATTAGAAAATCTGAAAATATAAAGAATAAATGATACAACTACTACAACTACTACTACAACCACTACTACTACTACTACTACTACTATTACTACAACCACTACAACTACTACTACAACCACTACTACTACTACAACTACTACTACTACTACTACTACTACTACTACTACTACTACTACTACTACTACTACCAGTACTACTACTATTACAACTACTACTACAACCACTACTACTACAACTACTACTACAACCACTACTACTACTACTACTACTACTACTACCACTACTACTACTACTACTACTACTACTACCACTACTACTACTACTACTACTACTACTATACTACAACCACTACTACTACTACTACAACTACTACTACAACCACTACTACTACTACTACTACAACTACTACTACCACTACTACTACTACTACTACTACTACCAGTACTACTACTATTACAACTACTACTACAACCACTACTACTACAACTACTACTACCACTACTACTACTCAGTGGTGGGCGCCGTTAATCAAAAAGTTAACTTCGTTAACCTTTAATTCGTTACCCAAAAAAATAACTTCGATAACCTTAACATTAATTCTTTAAAAATGTAAGGGAAGTTCGATAAACCTTTAATTTAATTTTTATTCTAGAAAAAAAAATCTGTTTTGCTCAAAAACCCCTAAAAAACACCTTGAAAAGTGCCAAAAAATATAAAACAGCCTTAAAGGGGGGTTTTTTAAGGGCTTTTTGAACCCCAAAATATAGTTTTTTTTTGCTTTAGATTAAAAAAAAAGGGAATTTAAGTTTTTTAAATTTTAAAAAAAACCCAAAAAAGGCGATTTCATAGTTTTTGGCCGTGTTTTTGGGTTTTTAAAGGCTTTTAAAGCCGAAAAAAGGGTGAAAAAAAAATTAAAAGAACAAATTTATATTTAAAATAAAAAAAAAAATTGATAAGTGGCCCTAAAAAAGACGCTACAATATTTAAAAATGCCAAGACTTTTCACTGTATTGAAAATCTGAAAATAATGAAACTTTTTTAAAATTTACCGGGGTTTTTTTGAAAACTTGGGGGTTGCGACTTTAGTTTTAAAGAAGTTTAAAAGTAAGAAATAATTAGTCCGATAATATTTCCAAAATTAACTTAAAAGTTAAACGTTAACGAAATGTTAAAATTCGTTTTAAATTAAAGATTAAAGGATTAACGGGTTTTGGGGCCCCCCTTTGGCTTCTAACTACTACTCTAACTACTCTACTACTACTACTACTAATAACTTAAAATACTCTACTACTTACCCTTTTATTTTGCTCCCCCACAGTGTTTGGTGTTTTTTCACTGCAAAAAAATAAGAGAAATTAAATTTAAAGATAATATAAATTAGAGAGAGAGAGAGAAGAGGAGAGAAGAGAGAGAGAGAGAAGAGGAGGAAGAAAGAGAGAGAGAGGAGGAGGGAGAGAAGGGAGAGAGAGAGAGAGGAGAGAGAGAAGAAGGAGAGGGGAAGGGGAGGGGAGAGGAGGAAGAG
>JACEEZ010000984.1:10000-25190 GCA_016584305.1 Chionoecetes opilio | reverse complement strand
ATTTTGGGTTTGGAAGAACTTTTTACCAGGGGTAGATGGGAGGCTTGTGGCGATTTGTTGGAGCATCAAACGCGATAGTCCTCAATTGAACACTCCAGACAAAGCTACAAACTAAATTTTTTACCTTTAACTGCACACAATTATAGCTTATCCTTTCTAAAAACACGATAATGTTAAATAAACATTCTATTCATGCCTATTTCTTTCATTTTTCATTGTATGTTAACATTTGCAGCTTTTTATAAAATAAGCAGTTACTGTTATGTACAGTATTTTTCATATTTTTTAAGAAAACGAAAATCCTACAGTTCAAAAACTTGACGTGATAGAGAAAAACTGAGATCAGTTTTGGATTCAGCACCCAAAAATTACTTAATAACAAGTGTCAGACCTAACTCAACAAAAATTTGTTCCCCAGTGTAATTATTAGCCTCTATACAGGGTGTCCCTAAAGTCTGGACACATAGGAAATCTCATTAACTATAATTTAATGTTCACCACCACCATCTGATGGTGACCATCAATCAACCACCGATGGTGGTGATTGAGGTGGTTGAGAGTAGTGGTGGTGATTGTGGTTGAGGTGGTGGTGATTGTGGTGGTGGTGGGGATGGTGGTGGTGGTGGTGGTGATGGTGTTGGTGGTGGTGATGGTGGTTGAGGTGGTGATTGTGGTTGTGGTGATGGTAGTGGTGGTGATTGTGGTGATGGTGGTGGTGGTGGTGATGGTGGTGGTGGTGTTGATGGTGGTGTTGAAGGTGGTGTTGATGGTGGTGGTGTCGAAGGTGGTGGTGATGGTGGTGTTGATGGTGGTGTTGATGGTGGTGGTGTTGAAGGTGGGGTTGATAATGATGACAACCTTTAACACCACCTTCAACACTACCATCAACACCACCACCACCATCAACACCTTCAACAGCACCACCATCAACACCACCATCAACACCACCATCAACACCACCTTCAACACCACCTTCAACACCACCACCAACACCACCTTCAACACCACCTTCAACACCACCATCAACACCACTATCAACACCAACACATATGCCTTATTTATATTTTCAGAGAAGAAAGTATAATAAACTTTTGAAACCTGAAATCCTCTTTTATACCTATAAGCTATAACCATACCTAAGGGTATAATGGATTAGAGTACGAAGGTATATATATCATCTAGAATACCCTTTAGCAGGGTATTCCTAGGTATAGAAAGGGTATACAAGGGGTATTCCTAGTGTCTAAAATAGTATACCCTATAGGGATATATTAGAACTATGATATACCCTTTACATTATACCCTTTCAAGGGTATAACATATACTTATAATACCCTTACATAGGGGTATTATAAGTATATGTTATACCCTTGAAAGGGTATAATGTAAAGGGTATATCATAGTTCTAATATACCCCTATAGGGTATGCTATTTTAACCAGTAGGAATACCCCTTGTATACCCTTTCTATACCTTAAATTTTTTACAGTGTACTGTACTGTAGTATTAAATGAAACATCTAAGCATCATGAAATGTTACACAAGAAATATTATATACTTAAGGGTAGTACATACACACACATTTAATATACTCACTCTCACTCAATCCTCTAACCTCCATACTTACGGGGAGGCGGTAGCAGAGTGGTTAGCGTCTCTGAGTGGTGTTCTCAGTGACCCGATTTCGATCCCGAGTGGTAACCATAAATCCACTTAAAACCTGTCAGCACCGTCGAGTGGCCTAAGAACACCCACATGCTGCCCATCAACTCTACCTTCGATTGCGAGTGTATCGGAGGACACAGGGGGGCGGCATGAGCCTCTAATCACAGGCGTCACTATAAGAATCCTGCCTGCGCCACCACGGGCAACGGCCAACCATCACAGCCCTCAAGTGAACTTCCAGAGTCTACCATCCGAGCTCTGGAGGTCACCACCTACAGGCGCTATAGGCATAAATGTGTATACAAAAAAAATCATACATAACACTCACTAAAAATAACCACAGAGTGAAGAGCTTGATGAGCAGGTTTACTGGGCCCCAATACCTCCAACACCATCTCCAACACTCTCCTGCTCCTTCGACTCCTAAGCACCTGCATTTCCGCCCTTTATCACTGTTAGTCTTGTTAGTAAATATTCGCCTCCGCGCATACGCAGTTCGCGTTTTCTTTTGTTGGTAAACAACAAAGGTGCACAGCACCGAATACACAGACTGCTGGGAACGCGAAACCGTGCTGTAACTCTATGTCGACATGTTTTTATGTACCAGTGCTTGGCGTTTGACTGTTATTTAGTTCATGTTCAGCTAAGTATTATTTCCTCTTCACAAGGAATATAGAATTATACAATATACTGAATAGTGGATTAGTTAAACGCTTGAGATGTTAATGTAGTAATGGCTGGAAGAGTTCTGACTGTCCTGTGTCAAGCCGACAGGTTTCCTGCTGGCTATGTTGACATAGCCTAATGTGACGTCATCACACTTTGTATTTATTACAAATATATTCAAGTTTTTTTCTTATAAGTTATCATTATTATACCATGTAGGGTGAGATGGGTATATATTGTACACGGGGGTGTAACATACAGTGGCCATAATTTCTATACTATTGAAAAATAAATTAGTTTGCCATTGATGTTATTCTGGGACTGCGAGTGCTGTGAAGTGTGGGGCAGGTGTATCCAGCTTCTTTCCTGTGAATACAGGAGTGAGGCAAGGGTGCGTCCTTGCCCCATCACTTTTCAACGCTTGTATGGACTGGGTATTGGACAAGGTTGTAGATCAAAGTGATTGTGGAGCATCCGTCGGCAACACCAAGTTTACTGATCTTGTTTTGCCGATGATGCAGTAAATCTTTGCTGAGTCGCTGGAGGTCCTGGTGAGGGCTCTCGAGGCGCTGCACGAGGGGGCAAAGCCTTTGGGACTTGAGGTCTCCTGGCTCAAGACCAAGGTCCAGGTATTTGGGACTTACTAGATGAGCAGTACAGTCTGTTCATGCGTGTGGGCGAGGACATTGAGATCTTGGAAAGTTTTACATACCTTGGTAGCGCAGTCCATAATGACGGCGGGTCACGTCAAGAAGTTTTAAACGACGGATTGGCATAGCCCACGGTGTTATGGACTCGCTCAGCGGGAGTATTTGGCGTTGTCGGTCCCTGTGCAGAGGACAAAGATCCGGATCTTCAAGTCGCTTGTGATCCCTGTCTTACTCTATGGTTGTGAGACATGGACACTAAATATTGGACTTGAAGAGACGAATCATGCCTTTGGTAATAAGTGTCCTTCCCCAGAATCATGGGTATCGCTGGGATGTTTAAACTTTGTCAAATCAGCGATTGCACCGTGAGACTGAATCGAGGCCTTTTAAACCTCCCATAGTCCGTCAGCGCCAACTTCGGCTATTTTGGCATGTGGCACGCTACCCTGAAACCGATCCTTCCCATCGGTTGTATCTGTAAGAGACAACCGGCGTGGGGGGGCCCAAAGGGGGGCGCCCACAAGGCTCGTGGCTGGGGCAAGTTGATGTTTCTTTTGTCGAGACCCTCCCTTGGTATGGGAAAGGAGCCTGCATGGGAATCGCGCCGTGGTGCCCCCCGGAGTGGCGTCGTAGGGTGGGCGAGGCGACGCGCCCCCCCGGCGTATGCCCCCAATGATTGTTTGATTGATTGATGTTAAAAGAAGAAAACGGAACTCATCGGCTGGGCGGGATCGAGAGGCTTGTTTAAATTGCGAAGGACGGAACACTCAGGTAATATTTTTGTTTTTTTTTTCGGTGTTCGATGAATATTTTCGCACTCCTGATATTAGTGCAGCAGATAATCATAAAAATTGTGCAAATTAAGACTAAAGCATGGAACTTTTTACCAGTGTTAGTACATACCTAAGGTTCATTTTCAGATCGGGAAGTAAGTCAGATTTAAACCTCTGAGGATAGTGAGAGGTCAAATGACCTAAAATTATAATTGAATTGTCATTTTTTCACGATTCGGGTTTGCAGTGTGTCTGTTTTGGGAATCATTAAAAGGTATGTTGCCATGGGGTTGGCCCCTTTTATCTTCTGGAGAGCCTTTTTAAATTTTAATCACAGGATGCACCATGACTGAACAAGTGCTTTAAATGAGGTCAGTGACCTCAGAAAACAAATTTATTGAAATACACACTTAGGTTTTGTGGTGTCCAGAACAGCTTGCATTAAATCGTGTTGAAAAGATCACTGTGCAACCTTAATTTTCAATGTGCACTGAACATAGTCTATAAGCTTAAAGTACAGTGAGGTCAGTTACCTCAGACACATGTATAGTACATACCGGTACATGTAATACACACACATTATCCATATAACGCATAAATAAAAAAGGTGTCTGATTGCACCTAACAGTCTCCTGAACATGCCACATAATGCAGTGCCCTTGAGTGCACCCTTGGTGCACTTGTAGGCGGCCGGTACCACCCCCTTTGCAGGCAGTGGATCGTTTGGGCAGATTTTGATGCCTTTTGGCAGTGTCGTCCAAAGAGGCTTGGCCCGAGGCCTTCCTTTGTCCAGCCCCGTCAGGGGATTGGTAACTCTGGATTCGGGACCAGAGTTTTGGTTCAGCAGTTGCCTGGAGAGATGACCTTGAGTGCTGCTGGAGTGCTTTCTGCTTTGGGGATGTTTTCTAGACCCCTAGAATGTGTGCGTAAACTTTTCCAGCATCGTTCACTTCCATGGTGTACTGGTGCGGTCAAATCGCACAACGAGCGCTCCAGCAGTGACATAACCCCTCCTCAATCACTGGCATGGTAAGATTCTTCAAAGGCATCAGTCACCTGTGGAACACTTCCAAGTCTCCAGCAGTTTCTTCCCTCTGCCAGCGAAAGAAGACACAGCTTCGTCAAGACACAGACGGGCCAGCTTCAGAACCAGGAGGTCGGAAGGCCTTGCAGGACGTTGTACAGCCGGTGCAGTGAAGTGCTTCGTCTTCATGGCAGCAGGTGGCACACTTGTGTACACTGATGGCAGGGGTGCTACCGATTTGGCGGAAGAGATGTCTTGCCCAATCACCACTACACCACGGTCGAGTCCTCCATTCGTGTGTGATGGATGTTGGCATTAGGGAGATACCTGTGCCAGGGAAAGAATCCTTGGCTGTCGCAGAGCTGGGGTTATGGTCAATATTATCGACAGCCCCAGTAGTGAACAGTCTCTTGCGCAGCTTGGGTGGGCAAACAACTTCTTCCCTGTTGAAGCGCTGGCAGACACCATTGGCAATGTCTGCTGTGAGCTGTAGTAATCTATCATATGACACACACATCCCTAGGCTGAACAGTGTGTCATTCAGACCTCTGCTCTTTGGGCACAGCGTGAATATTGATGGACAAGTAGAGTGGGAGTGGGGTTTCTCTCTCGCGGCTGTGGCCCACTGAGGTTGACTCCACACTGCGTTTTGCTTTACAATGATGAACACCAGTAGCTGCGATACTGTAAGAGCAAACAGTTGTGGTGCTTGTGTTGGCCAACTTAGTCTGGTGCTTGATGTTCGCCCCATCGAGGACATGTTCACCAAGCTAGGAGGGATGGTGTCACAGAATCTTTCTGGCAGTCACGTGGAACGCACCGTCAAAAGGGGAACCTGGTCTGAAACATTTCTCTACGTACTAAACCCGTGCTGCTCTTTTCTAGGTGCATGGCATCACTGTCATGATAACAGGCCCTTCTTCAGGGCGGGACCTATATCTTTCTCAAACAAGAGAAGTGTGTCTCGGCCCTGAGAATGGGCTCTCAGATCAGGAAGCACAGAAAGAAGTCTGTCCTTCAGTTGGTTTTTATGTATTCTGTTGGTTACCGTGGGACCCAGCTGCTCCAGTCTCGTCTTGTAGAGGCTAGCCACGTCTGAGAGTTTAAATACAAAGGGGGATTGTCCCCCATCTGCAATGCATGTCCTCCATGAATACACCAGCTCAGCAAAGGCTATGCCATGCAGACGATCCGCATCCTCGTCCTTGAGTGCGGCTGGGTCTGATTTAGTTTATAATGCACGGAGACAGTTGCGATGGTATTTTGCCTCGATGGCAATCAGTTTCCTGCAGACAGCTTTGGCCAGCAGTTCAGTGTCCCCCAATTCAGTGGCACATCTCCGAACTTTCTTGTCAATTTCCTTTGTAGCTGCTTCTTGCAAGTCTGTAGTGCCAGCTGCTTATTTCAGAAGAAACGATGGCCCGGGTTTTACTGTGGGAAACCTGTGGGCAGCTGCTGATCGGTGTGCACGGTTGGAGTACCGGTACTAGATTGCTGTCCTGAAGCTGATTTGCTCGCTCTGCTGGTCAAAAATTTTTTTTGTTAAACTTTAAACGACATTTCTTGTGCCACTGAGCACTGTGTTTACTCAAGGTAGCTTCTACGCCATCGCCATCATCCAGTCTGTTCACGTTGAGTTTTCCCTTGGCATGTGCCGAAGTCCCTTGAACTGGAGGAGGTCTTCTGTCAATGATGCATAGCCACTACCACTCGGTTTCATGGTTGATCTTAGTGGGCACTGCAAAGGTTCATTTGTCTTGCTTGGGAAAGAATACAAAAACTCCCAGTTAGTTCTTGGGGGTGGTCTTGATTGCTTGGACGTAGAGGGCTGGGCTGGGTCTATGAGGATATTTACGCTTTGCCATATGGGCGATCAGGTCTGGGATGCTTGTATCTTGGCTTCGATCATCAGGCAGGGAATCCTGCAACACACAAGTACAACAATTGTGTTAGTACCAGCCACCACAGTTACATTTATTGGCATCAATATTTGATATGTTGAGGTAATTGACCTCTCACGGGCCTCAGAGGCAAAACTACCTGTAAATAATTACCAACGCTGTGTGGAATATGTAGACACTTTTATTGGGAAAAACAAATGCATGGTTTGTGCATCATAAACATGTTTACCATTAACCAATGACGCCAAACATCAATATTTTGATACTTTGAGGTCATTGACCTCTCACGGTCCCCAGAGGTCAAATCTGCCTTACCTCCCGATCTGAAAATGAAGCTTATGGCATGTACTAACACTGGTAGAAATTTCATGCTTTAGTCGTAATTTGCACGATTCTTATGATATGAGAGATTATCAGCTGTATTATATAGTGTTTCCTGACTATGAATATGTGCTGATTCTGATGGTTGATGTTTAATAGTGAAAACAACATTACTTCAAAGATATCTGATGACTATAAGGTATCCAACCAGACGTTTCAGTCGACATCATGAATGTGATACAAAAATTTTGTGGCATCGGGAGCTGAGCGTACGGGGTTGTATCGTACTGTACGGCTCGCCCCCTATTTAAATCCCATTTAAAGACCTCCATAAAACAAACAAACAACAAAACAACAACAAAAATGCTTGGTTGCGTACAAGCTTTTACTGTTAAGCATCCTAGGTACATGCACTTGTGAGTTCATTCAGTAGAACATAGAATAAATAGCTGTATGTGATTATAGGGATTTTTCATTATATAAATATACATTATATTTACTGGAAGACGTGTATATTACACTTGAGGCTATTAAGTGCCTTCCATAGGTTGCAGCTCAACCTAAAAGCATGACAAGAAAAAGAAGATACAGCGTTGCAAAAGGAAATAAACTGAAGTTGAAGAGAGCTCTGACGAGGCAGACTCTGAAAAACTGCTTCTCAACGATTCATCTGAGTATTCTGATGAGGAAGACGAGGAAGAATTACAGAGCCAAACCTTTTCCAGGATAAGGCCCCAGCGGAAGGTGACTTCGTTTTAGTTGACCTACAACTGGAGGCAGGCAGGAATGTGGGAGGCAAGGTTCATTATGTCAGTAAAGTATTAAATCTTGAGGACAATTCTGAATACAATATTTCCTTCCTGAGAATGAGCTCCAAAGTAGGTTTTTATGACACATTCTACTTTCCTGAAATTAAAGATGTCACCAAGGTTAATAGGCATATGGTGCAAGGGGACCTAGGTGAACCTGTGAGAGCTCAAACTAAGAGGCTAGCTAGAGTTGTGAAATTCAATAAGTGTCTCAAGAAATTCAATATGAGGTAGACAGAACAGCCAGAACAGGTGTGTCTTCCAGTCTGGTTATAAATGTGGGACTTTGTGAGTTTCTTGCAAATCCACTGTAGTTTTTTCGGATTGGACAAGTCATGGAAACAATTTAAGTTATAAATATGTGCTTATTTGCTAGTTAAAAGGTAAACAAGTCTTTGTATGTAACTCTGTATATTCTTCTTGAATCAATTTATTACGGAATAATCTTTTTTACTGTGTAAGTACACATTTTTGTTATGACATATATGCTGTATGGATCACCCCCATGCCTTTTATAGATCACCCCCATGGTGGGGGTGATCTGTACAGATCGTACTCCTTTGCAAAATGGTGAATTGTGGCCCTCCATGATTTTGTACCTGATTCAAAATAATCACCAAGGTAACTCTGTACCTGGGGTAGGTATATTTTGCTGCCAAGAATTTTCAATATAATTGTTAACCTGATTTTTAGTGAATATTATTTCACTAGTAGTACGTTACACCCCTATCTCACCCTACTCCTCTTCTTCATGTCAATTTTCCCTATAGCTTTAACTAACCCTTTTCTCTCTCTCTGCTTACGAATCACTTTAGTTCCCTGCCTTCTAAAACTATTTCTAGTGTCACTGGTTTCCTTTACTCCGGCCCCAGTGTCTAATCCCTGGCTCTCTACCTTAAAAAAGCCTGCAAGGCACCTACTTCCCTTGCAACGGATTCAGACAAGATATGAACCCCTTTCTTTGAAAGGTGCATCCCATTTCTGTGGTAGAGGCTGTTATGCCTGAAAACAAGAGGTCCCAGTTGTCGACAAAGGCCCAACCATTGGCTTTGCAATGAAATGTCAGCCGGCAATTCAGATCAATAGCCCTGGAGTACCACTCATCGTCAACAGAGGGTCTCGGAAGGACACCACACACCACAGGGACCCCACCCCTATCCCTAACCTTACCTACAGCCTCCTTGAACCGTCGTAGCAGTTCCTCACTCCTTAAACAATTAACGTCGTTTCCTCCCGTAATCGTAATGATGTTTTCTTTGCCATTTCTGGCCTAGAACTTCGGAAGGCTTACGATCCTGATCGAGTCCCTCCTATTGTTCTCAAAAACTGTGCTTCTGTGCTTGCACCCTGTCTGGTCAAACTTTTCAGTCTTTGTCTATCTACTTCCACCTTTCCTTCTTGCTGGAAGTTTGCTCACATCCAACCTGTTCCTAAGAAGGGTGACCGTTCTAATCTTTCAAACTACCGTCCTATAGCATTGATTTCCTGCCTTTCTATAGCTTTTGAATCTATACTTAATAAAAAGATTATTAAGCATCTATCTCTTCTATCATCTATCATCTATCTCTATCTGATCGTCAGTGTGGTTTTCGTAAAGGGCGATCTACTGGTGATCTTCTAGCGTTCCTAACTGAATCTTGGCCATCCTCCTTTAGAGGTTTCGGTGAAACTTTTGCTGTTGCCTTTGACATATCAAAAGCTTTTGATAGAGTCTGACACAAATCTTTGATTTCCAAACTACCCTCATTCGGTTTCTATCCTTCTCTCTGCAGTTTCATCTTAAGTTTCCTTTCAAACCGATCTATTGCAGCTACTGTAGACTGTCATTGTTCTTCTCCTAAGTCCATGTATCACTAGTGGTGTTCCTCAGGGTTCTGTCCTATCACCTATTGTCTTTCTATTATTCATTAACAAGTGCTTGTGGGCCCTTCGGACCCATGTATTGATGTTCATAGTACACACACACTCACACACGCACACAAACGGACACGCACGAACGCACACACACATGTACACACACGCACACACACACACACACACACACACACACACACACACACACACACACACACACGCACACGCAGGGCATGCTTGCACACACACCACCACACACACACACACACACACACACACCCCAAAACACACCCCACACACCACACACACACACACACCACACACACCCCACATGCAAACAATCGGTAAGTACATGAGTCTAACGGAGTAAGTGACATTGGGCAAGACGTTACCGGAGAGTTTCTTACTGTCATCTAATACTCCTAAAACTGTTTTTAGCCCAAAACCCACTTCAAAATAATTCAATCAACATGGGACCAAGCCGCTTACCACCTACGATTTATTTGCGACTTTTTTAGCCTAGTCTCATCAAAATTGAATTTACAGTTTCGGTTACCCAAAACAGACAGACACACAGACAGAGACACGGCTACTCCTATAGTATATTAGATGATCTTCTAAGTCTAACACAAAGCCCTATCCACTCCTACGCTGATGATTCTACCCTGCATTTTTCAACGTCGTTCATTAGACGTCCATCTCAACAGAAACTAAGTGATTCAAGGAGAGATACCACAGAGCGCCTAACTTCTGATCTTTCTATAAGTTCTGATTGGGGCAAAGCAAACCTTGTTTTGCTCAATGCCTCAAAAAAACAATTTCTTCACATATCTACCCGACAAAACATACCTGATAAGTATCCCCTCTTCTTTAATGACACTCAACTGTCTCTCTCTTCTACAGTGAACATTCTTGGACTATCCTTTACTAAAAATCTGAACTGGAAATCTCACATCTCATCTCCTGCTAAAACAGCTTCTAAGAAGTTAGGTGTCTTGTGGCGTCTGCGTCTTTTTTTTTCTCCCTCCCAGTTGCTTGCTCTCTACAGGGGCCTTATCCTCCCATGTATGGAGTATGTCTCACATGTTTGGGGGGATCCACTCCTAAACAGGGTTGAGTCAAAAGCTTTTCGTCTCATCGACTCCCCTCCTCCGACTGACTGTCTTCAATCTTTAAATTACCGACACAATGTTGCTTCTCTTGCTGTCTTCTACCGTTAATTTCATGCTCACTGCTCTTCAAAACTTGCTAACTGCATGCCTCCCCCCCTCCTGCGGCCTCGCTGCACAAGACTTTATACTCATTCTCATTCCTATTCTGTCCATCTTCCTAATGCAAGAGTTAATCAGTATCTTTGCTCTTTCATCCCTTTCACTGATAAACACTGGAACTCACTTCCTGTTTCTATTTTCCCGCCTTCCTTTACTTTAAACTTTTTCAAGAGAAGAGTGACACGACACTTTCCGATCTAAATTGGCCCACCCCCTTTCTTTATGATCTTACTGTCTTTTTTATAGGGACTGGCAACTAAGCAGGCTTTTTGTTACCTCTTTTTTATCCCTTGGCCAGTCGTTTATGATGAAAAAAAAAAATTCAGTTGGGGTTTGGGTGAAAATTGTACAATAATACTGCAAAGGGGATAGTATTCAGGATTACTTGACATAAGTTTTATTTGTTTCCAATGGCTATGTTTAGTTTTCTAACCACCCCGTAATAAGTTGAGTTTGAAGGATAATGGTTGCTTCTTCATTGAAAAAAAATAAAGGGGGAGAAGTGTTGGGTATTGGAAACCATGATTAGGAAAACACTTATTGGGTTATATTCCGTTCGTTGATTCTCTTTTGTTTTTCTGAGCATCTATACCGCATTGTTGATGTCAAAGGTTTATTTGTTTGGCGGCATCGGACAATAAAGAACAAGCCAGCAGTTTGGCGTTTATTTGGCCTTATCTTGCCCAAGTTGCAACATAATCAGTTATGTGTGGTAGGAGAATTTAATCAAATGGATGACTGCGAATTTTAAACACAACATTGGAATAAAAAAAACCCATGTACTTAAGGGTCAAGGCTGGACAGGTGAGCAGAGAACAATATAACGTAATGGCTAGGACAGTGAAAAGATTAACAAGAGTACCTAAGAACATTTATGAGATTAAGGTCGCAGGACAGGGAAAGAACGACCCTAGGGGATTCTAGCAGGTATATAAAACGAAGACAAGGGAATTAGTGGGGCCGTTAAGATATTAGAGCAGGGTGAGGTCGTAACTACGGATGAGGGAGGATATGTGCAAAAATTTAAATGATTATTTCTTAAGTGTTTTTACTCAGGAGGATATACAGATGATAGGTACCTGATAGTGAACAGATGTGTAGAGGAAGCGATGATACGAAATTCAAAGATATTGTGGTAACTAGGGAAATGGAAGAAGAGGGTATACATAGATAGAATGAAGAATTTTAAGTCGCAAGGACTAGATGAAGTGTATCCCAGAGTATTAAAAGAATGCAAAGAGGTTGCTAGTGAATCGTTAGTACACATTTTTAGGAAATCGGTTGAAATAGGGGAAGTACCGTTAATGTGGAGAATAGGAAATGTAGTCACCACATATCAGAAGGGTGATAGAGGACGAATGTAAAATTATCAACCCCTTAGTCAGTGGTAGGTAAATTATTGGAATCTGTTATTCAAAAAAACATTAGAGCGCATTTAGAAAAGCATAGTTTGGTAAAAGATTCACAACATGGATTCACCAAGGGTAGGTCATGTCTCACCAATTTATTGAATTTTTATAGGAAAGTTTATGAGACAGCAGATAATGATAAGGATTATGATATAATATACCTGAACTTTAGTAAGGCATTCGATAAGGTAGCTACCACACGAAAACACGACTTTTTAATAAGGTTAAGGCTCGTGGAATAGATGGGAAGGTTCTTCTTTGGATTAGATTTTGGCTAAGTGATAGGCAACAAAGGGTTACAATTAATTAATGGTTCTAAATCTGAATGGGGGCAGGTGACAAGTGGGGTTTCCCAAGGGTCTGTTTTGGGTCCATTACTATTTTTTATTTACATCAACGACATGGATAGTGGGATTAGCAGTGATATCAGCAAGTTTCCTGATAGAGTACAAAGTTTACAAATAGAGTGGTAAATGATTGGAATGGACTCAGTAGATAGGTAGTTAGTGCTGAGTCATTGGGGAGCTTTGAAAGGAGGCTAGATCATTTCATGGATGGGGATGAAAAGTGGATGTAGGTAGTGTTAAGTAACAGGAACTACCTCGTGTAAGTCTCGCGGCCTCTTGTAGCTTCTTTATTTTCTTTTGTTCTTATGTTTTTGCGAAGGATCTTAATAACATGCATAATATAGTCAGAGGATGGAAGAGAAGGAGGGATAAGCCCTTCATCAACCAGAGGGGCATTTTTAGCAAACGTTTGAGCAAAGAGTTCAGCTTTAGAAATATATGAGACAGCTGTGGAGCCATCTGAGTGAAGCATAGGCGGGAAAGATGAAGAAGAAAAATTGTTAGAGATGTTATTTGCTAGATGCCAGAAGTCACGAGAGGAGTTTGATTCAGAAAGATTTTGACATTTTCTATGGATGAAGAAGTTTTGGGTAAGTTGAAGAAGATATACATAAGATACTTTGATCCTATCTAGACACTTTGCAAGTACCAACTACAAGGTTATTGACTATACAAAGCGCCACCACACCAGGACGAATTTGGCGGACTCGAACCGCTGACCGAATGCAGGGTCTCTACACACGGACCGCGCGTTTTACCGACCAGGCCACCCTAGCGGGTTATAAGTTGAGCATATTTTTTATGATTACGGGCAGAAATATATCGGGCAGGGGTGATAACCCCTGCCCAAGATGACTCAGTAGAGAGGACAGTGTCCTGGAGAAAATTTGTCCGCGCTTCTAACGAACGCTGTGGTGGTCGCCTGGGGCCGTTCTATAGCTCATTCGAAAGCTCTCGTCGTGCTCCAGATGGACAAAATCGTAGTTTATTCGATTTCATAATTCCAATATTCGAAAACGATCGTCAAAGTTTAGTACTGAGAGACACCCATCTGGTTGTGTGCGCACGCTTAATTGTGCCTGAAACGTCGGCTTCAACATTTCACATGGAAAAGGAAAGAAACAAGTAGAAAATGCTTCAGGGTAGCCCTGAAGACATGAAAAAGGGAAGATGACTCTTGCGGGTGTTGTTTTGTAGATCAAGAAGTGTCAAGAAGAAGGGATACAAGGCTAGTGTGGACATGGGAAAGATTGCGAAAGAATAGAAACAAGGTGGCAAAGATGCCTTTGGACATGAGAAAGATTTGGATAGGAAAGAAACTAGGTGTCACTCAACATTTGTCCTTTGCCGACTGAAACCACTCGTGGTAGGACAAATGTTGAGTGACACCTAGTTTCTTTCCTTTCCAAATCTTTCTCATGTCCAAAGGCATCTTTGCCACCTTGTTTCTATTCTTTCGCAATCTTTCCCATGTCCACACTAGCCTTGTTTCCCTTCTTCTTGACACTTCTTGATCTACAAAACAACACCCGCAAGAGTCATCTTCCCTTTTTCATGTCTTCAGGGCTACCCTGAAGCATTTTCTACTTGTAGGGCATGAGTTTCAAGAGATGGATGGTTCCGGTACCGTAAACAGTACGGTACGTACAGTAAATGCTCGCTATAACAGACCCGAATATAACGGATATCGGATATAACGGATTGCCAATGGCCACTGGATTTCTTCCGAATATTACATATTTAATGCGTTATATTTGGCAGAAATCCGGTCTGTTGTCGGCCAGCCGGCCGTCACGTGCGTGCGTGATGGCTGGATCATGTTTGCCCGCCTGCCCAGCCGCATATTCCCGTTCTGTATACCACTGCCCAGTGGCGGCTCGTGGCATAGGGCTGCAGAGCTGCGGCACCCCCAGACGTACTCACTGCCAGGTGTATGATTCCTTTAGAGACAGCAGAATTGATACACTACTAACAAATATATCATAATAAGAAGTCATTATATGTTATTTAATTATTTTAAATACGTTACTAAAGCGGGTATCACACGAGGCTTTTCGTCGGACTGTTTCGTCGAACCAAACAGGCATTTGGTTGGACCTGTTCGTCGAACACTGACAACACATCTAGCACACGGTTGGGCCAACCGCTTCACCCAACAATAACAAACAAAGATGAAGCGATGACAGCGAGAGGCGCGGAGATTTGTTGTTAATGTTTCAACTTTAGGGGCATATATATACGTAGCTACTGGTGATGAAAAGGGAGGAGGTGATTGTTAGAAGAGAACTGCAGCGACAGATGAAGACGCGCTCATGTGGGCTAAATGAGTTATAGTGGACGAGAACTGCGCGCCGGTTAGGTTAAGTTTCGGTTAGGTTAATTTAATATTCCCGTCAGGGGGTCGAAGGAGACGGAGCCCTCCGTTTAGAAGGTTAGGTCGGTTAGGTTAGGGTAATAATTTCATCCCAGCAGGGCGTGGCAGAGCCCAAAATCGAGTGGCG
>JACEEZ010000984.1:0-5000 GCA_016584305.1 Chionoecetes opilio | reverse complement strand
ACCCAGATTCTCTCAGGTGTGGGCTTGTTTTTTTTTATTATGGAGTGGGTAACCTCTTATTTCTAGAAAAAGGTGTTACTGTGAACAGTGAGCGATATTTAGACATCCCGCATGACAATCTTTAAACCTGCTACGACAAGTGTAGGGCAAAACTTTTATGCAGGACGGTTGCCCTTGTCACAGGGCAAACGTTGTTAAGGAATGGTTGGATATGTGGGCTATCGATGCTTTGACTAGCCTCCTAATAGTCTGACTTGAACCCATAGAAAATCTTTGGTCCATAATGAAAAGGAAGCTTCAAGAAGTGGACACTAGTTCAGTGGCGAAGTTAAAAGTTGCACTGTTAATATTGTGGGAGGAACTACCAAAGGAGGTTCTTCAAAAACGTGCAGACTCGTTACCTAACAGACTGCAGGATGTTATAAAGAGGAAACGGAATGCAATCAAGTACTAGGATACCGGTAAGTTGCACAGTTTCTTTATTTTTTATGTTTTACGAATATTTTGTGGGATTTTGAGTGAGCGTGTCATTGACGGCATCAGGAAGTCCGACCGCCACAACATTTGGCGGCCACTGTATATATATATATTATTATATATATATATATATATATTATATATATATATATATATTAATATATATATATATATATATATATATATATGTTTATTCCTGCTGTACGCATATTATCTCTCTCTTCACCAGATTTTGATGACACTTGGTTCATAGTAGCTTTCGTACGTGCTGATCCCGAATCTGGACTTAGTTTTTCGATATATGGTTTTGAAATCTCTTTTTGTGCCGTTCTCAGCTTATTTACCCCCGTAAACATATTTCTTACGCCTTTTGCGCCCGTTTGCTGCTATTATATTAACAATATATGTAAATAGACAACAGATAAACATATAAAAACCCAGGTTGTACTGTACTTACGTAGGACAGAGTAATAGCAAGTTTCTTCCACCATACAGTGTGTTGTTGCGCACGCGTTTTCTTTGAGTCTCCTTGGAAATCTAAAATTTCCAACAAATTTCCCACACTTGAATCGGAGCCGCAGTGGTATACAGAACTTGAATATGCTGCCCGGTGTAGCGATCTGACCAGTTAGCCTTTGCCCGAGTAGCTAGCTACACTGCACAAATACGCGTCACGCGCGGCACTGAAACGTACAGTGCTCCCTGGGTAAATAATTGTTTGACAATATATACCAATTCTGATTTTGGGTAAAACATGGTGGAAACATTGAATGTAGAGTAGTAATTTAAGTAGAACATAAAACATTTCAAGCGAACGCGCCTTTGCCTAGAACACTACCCTACCCGTATACTGAAACACTGCTCACTGGGTAGTTGTCAAACAGTTGTTTGACAATATAGTACACGTATACCGATTCTGATCTTGGATAAAACGTTTATATTGTCAAACAACTATATTTCACCCATTGAGCAGTGTTTCAATATATGGGTAGGGTACGTATATAGTGTTCTAGGCAAGGGCACATTCGTTTGAATTTTCTATGAAACTTTAATTTCACCTACTTTTAATGTTTTAATGTTTTTTTCCAAGATCGAATTGGATACTTGTCAACAAAATTTTTCCCCAGGGAGCAGGTTTCGTGCGCGCGTGACGCGTATTTTTTTCGTGTGCCAGGCTTGGGGAATTTCATTGGGTTTTGGGGCAATTACAATTACAATTAGGGAAATTAAACCCCCTACAATTTTAATTAAAGGAATGGAAAAAATTTTAATTACAATTACTGTACAATTTAAATAAATTTTTTATTTTCAAATTTTCAATTAAATTTCAGCAAAGATGGGGTTTCAATACAATTTTACATTTTTCATAGGTAAAATGAAATAATTTCCCATAAAAAAATAAAAAAAAATTATAAAAATATTATAATAGTATATTAAAAAAAATATAAAAAAAAATATTATATATTAATTATAAAAAATTAAAAAAATTATATATTTTATAATATATAATTTAATATATAAATTATAATTAAATATAATATATTTTTACTAAAAATATTTGAAAAATATTTTATAAATTAAACAATTTTTAATATAAATTATATATTTTATAAATTATATATGTATTAAAATAATTTATTAACATATTTTTGATATATAACAATTTTTAAAAAAACATAAAATAATATATATATATATATATATATATATATATTTCTTTAAAAAAAACATATTTTTTATATATTTTACATATATATTTATATAATATAAATATAAAAAAAATTCTATATAAATATTTTTTATATATATAATATTATATATATATATATATATATATATATATATTATATATTATATATTATAATATATATTTATTATAAATTTTTATATATATATATATTATATAATTTTTATATATAAAATAATTTATATATATAATATATATATATATTTTATAATATATATATATAATATAATATATTTATATATATATATATATTTTATATATTTATTTATATATAAAATATAATAAATATATATTATTAATATATATATATATATATAATATATTATATATATATAAAATATTATATATTAATTTATATTATTTTAAACATAATATAAATATAATATATTATATATTATTAATATATTATATTATATATATTTTTATTATATATATATATATTATATTATTATAATATATATATATAATATATATATTATATATATATTATTATTTTTATATATATATATATATATATATATATAATATTTTAAAATTTTTATTTTAAAAATAATATAATTTTTAATTTATATATATATATATATATTATATATATATATATATATATATATATATATTTTTATATATATATATATATATATATATTATATTTTTATATAATATATATATATAATATTATATTATATAATCTATTTTAATTTAAAAAAATATTAGGGCAAGGGCCCCCAAATCTTAGCTCATCGCCCCCCAAATAAAGTTTCAATTTTTCATCGCCCCCAAAATTAAATAAAAATAACATGTTATTAAAAAAAACGAAATACAACATTTTATGATAAAAATAAATACGGAATTATAGATGTAAGAAATTTAGTAGTAGTTAGTAGTGTAGAGTATAGTAGTAGTTTAGTAGTAGTATGTTAAAAGGAATAAGCAGAATGAAAAATTTATCGTTTTTAAACATACCTTTTTTTTGAAGTTGAAACATTAAAAGTGAAGGATGCCCTGGGGGTTTTCCTTCAGCCAGGGGGACTGATGTTTGGTTGGGATTAGTGAGTTTTGTAGTAGGTCGCCACGCTTTCCCGGAAGTTTCCCCTCTGCTCGTTAGAATGTTTTGATGACAAAGTTAAATTTGATAAATACTTAGATAAATGAGCTAAATTAATAAATATATTTAAATTCTTCTGAGTCTGTCAAAAGGCCAATAAAAAAAACCCTCAAGCAAGGGCCGGTTTTGGCTCACGGGCCGCCAGTTGAATCGCCCTGCTATTGTGGCTACTCTACCCGAACATTTTTGTCCCCCCGGCTCGTGCGCCTATGCTCATGGAGAAGTTTACATTTCAATTAAATCACAATTACAATTACTCCAAGCCTGTGTGTAGCTACTCGGGTAAAGGCTAGCTAGTCAGATCGCTACACTGGCCCGACTCACCCCTTCACGCCTCAACCCCTCTCCAGTGTTGCCACACGTACTATAATTATCGTACATGTACGATAAATTTACCTCCGGTACGATGTACGATGCGATTTTCTATTATCGTACGATTTGTACGATAATTCTAGGTTGTTATTAATATTAGAAAAAAATTATGTGGTCACTGTCGCACTCCAGCAGATTCATTGTGTGATGAAATGTGTGTAACAGTCTGCTCACCTTTGTGCAAGTGAAGTTTGCAAGAGTTTGTCTATAGATGTGAAGACCTAGCAAGGGAAGTATACGTACAACTTTTTAAATTGTAGTTGCAAACGCTAAAGTGAGTTTAAGCAGTTTCAGGCGTTTTGTGATCTCAAACCACACAAAATTCTCCATACTTCCCAGACTAGATTGTTGTCATTAGTTGCTGACTAAAAACTGTCCTTTTTCCAGTCAGATAGAGCAGTAATAACATTTCTCCATGAAAAAATGTCCATGTTATTCAGAGACATTTTGTCATTTATGGACATAAATTATGTAATGAAAACTGATCTTAATTCTGTAAATCCTTAAAGCCATGACAGACATCTCAGTGGCAGCCAAATGTACTTGGGAGTTAAAGTAATGCAGGGATTAAGAAAGCCCACTGTTATGGACAAAAAAGCTCAGCTGCAAGACTTTTTTCAGCGATGTAGAAACTTCCTTGTACTTGTACTTGTCCTTGCATGTAGCCTACTACTGAAATCAAGAAGAGGTATAATTTCAGTGATAGTGTTGTTATGTATTTCATTTTAAACTGTCCTTGTAAAAACAAAGCTCTCTCAACAAAATTAAGGGAAAGAACCCCTTCTTTATTTCCCCTTACATCTGAGCTACCTCTGATTGTTTCCCCAGATGATGAGTCATTACTTCAGAACTCGGATGATCAGTGGAGAATGTTTCCAATGTTTCGGAATGTAGTAAAGCTTGATGATAATGAATCAGCACCTGATAAGTTTTGGGGTGAAGTGTCCCAGAGATTTAAGAGCCTGTTTTTATAGATCTGGCCAACTTAGCAATAGCTCTTAGCTTGCCCTACTTCAATGCTGAATATGAGAGGGTGTTCAGCAAAGTTAATCTATTCAAAATAAAAAAAGAAATAGCCTAAAAACCAAGACAGTAAATGGAGCACTTCTCTCAGCTGGTTGCATCCAAGGTTTAGCAGGGGGGTCCGGTGTTCAATTGACTCCTTCTAAAGATATGTTTGCCCGAATAACTAATCATGCACATTGTTCAGAACTTCACGAGATGATGACTTAAGAAGAATTTATGATGTACTGAAATATTAGTCCTATCACAGAAGTATGCTATTGAATTGATGCTTTG
>JACEEZ010000983.1:380251-382953 GCA_016584305.1 Chionoecetes opilio | reverse complement strand
TGATAGGAAATTTGTCGATAACAAGTATAATTACATCTCAGGGACTATAATTCATAGGTGAGACTAACATCATGCAAATTTGTTAAACATCTATAACTTCTCAAATACCATCCAGTTGCTGCTGGATGTGACTGATGTGGTGGGAGCTTGGGCTGTGGCTTAATGTGGTGGGAGGCTGGGCTGGGCTTATGTGGTGGAGGCTGTGAATGGGTACTAGGGGTTAGGCAGACTCCAACATCAGGTCAAAAAACAATCTGTCAAAACAACATATCAGTACTAATTCCTGTACATCAATTAGAACATTTGATAACTGTAACTGCCAATGCTAAAGCAATATAATAAGAGAGATAAAATTAAAAACTTTGTCCAATACACGGAAAGGGCTGGAAGCATTAATAAGAATAAATACACCCTTATATAGATGGGTTGATGATAAACAATAATGCATAGTCTGTACAAACCACTGTTGTGCCATATTTCCGGTAGTAATGGTAGAGCTGTCCTCCCCTGCTGCCAAAAATCTAGCCCAAATCTCCGCTTGATGCAATGGCGCTACAGAAAGATATGATCAAAATAAATGTGTTGAGAAGGTAATACGTGCTTACCAATACAAAATATAATATATATATATATATATATATATATATATATATATATTATATCTATATATATATATATATATAATATTCTATATATATATATAATATATATATTATATTATATCATATATATAATATATACAGCTTGCGCGGATGATCTTTACGCCAGAATCCGTCATCGAGATTTACCGCGCAGATTAAAGTTGCTTCCCAAGCTATAAAAAAAAGCAGAAGGCATGAATAGTATGTCTGACAGCGACGTACTCATCTTGCACACTCACTGTGTGTGGCGAGGAGGGAGGGCTTCCCTCCCTCTCCTCCCTCCATAGGCGGTTGACAGTTTGCCATTGATTTTTGAACTATAGCTTGTCAGCGTTCACCTACATCCCGTGTTTTTGCCTGTTTTTGCTGGATTACAAATGGGTGGAAAACATACGGATGGCACACGATTCAAAGCAATCATTGAGCTGTAACAAGGCGGGATCAAATATAAGGAAGTTGGCAAGCTTAAAGGAATAAAGCTTAGAACAGGGCAAGATTTGATCCACCGATTTAAGGCTGGCGGAGAGGTGAATCTCCCGCTCCCAAAAAAAACAAACCTGGGAAACAAAAAAAAACGTGTAACAGAAACCAGGAGCCGTGTAAGGCGACAGCTTGATGCCAATCCTTAGCCAGGAACTGAAGGAGGTAAACTCATACTCTTCTGGTAATGTGTCCTTCTACTGTACAGGAAAAACTTTGATGAAACGTGATCTTGGCTAAAGTGTTTACCGGGGCGCGGGAATAAGCACTGATAAATGACCGCCACAAGAAGAAAAAGGCTTCACTTTGCAAAGAAATACAGAGATTGGCCTCTCGACAAGTGGGGGCTGTGCCTGTGAGTGACGAAAGAACATTTTGTGTGAGTGTAGGAGGACAGCGAAAAGTGTACCGTCGCTCCGGTCAGACTCCACCGAGCCCGTACACACGAAAGACCAACAAAACACCCTCCCAGTTTAATGGTGTGGTTTGCTTACTTTCATGGTTTAATGGGAACTTGAATTATTTCCCAAAGAAACACAACTGTTAACAAAGGGTGGTACTTTTGATCTTTTAAATACAACCTGGAGGCCTGCTTTTGAAAAAGACACAGGCACAGTTTCCAAAACAGGATGGAGCATCCTGCCACACAGTCTCAGAGTGTACAGGCTTGATGACTGGCAAGCTGGGGAGAATAGATGACTGGCCAGGTAAAACTCTCCCGATATATCCACCATAAAAAATCTGTGGGCAATCAAAAGGAAAAAATCCATCACGTGACACCTCTTACACTCCAAGCTTGAAATGGAGCTCCGAAAAAGTGTTGGGAAGAATTTAAGCCGAGTTCCTTCAAAATCTTGCTGACAGGTAACCACCGTTCTCACTTCAAAAGGGTCATCTTCAAGAAGGAAGGGCTCACGCAACGAAATTATAACTACAATGTAAGTGTGATATCCTACATTTTTGTTATAAACATGGTGCGTCATACTTGTAAAACATGCCCTTTTCGGAGGCGCGCACTGATTTAACCACGCAAACTGTATAATATATATAATATTTAATCACAACACCAAAGAAGGTTTGTCATGTACGAAACCAGCTTGCAAAATGAGCTGAGTGTACGAAACGGACTAGGTTTCGGATATGGAAAAAACTTTTTGGAGTACGAATCTACGGTGTACGCACAACAACTTTTATTTAACGAACTGACTGCACAACTGCACCCCACTCTACAATTCTACTAACTTCCCTAACAACTGTAACCACACACCTAGCTGGGGGGCTACGACTCCCCAAGCACCTATTGTAGGCCAAGAAAAATTTAGTCTAGTATGTGATCTTGAAAACGACCGCGAAACTCGTCCAGTATGCATTTAATTATAGGCGGGCATGATTCAACTGGCGGCCCGGAATCAACTGTATCCCGTGGCACCCCCGTTAACGGGCTATCTGAGTTCTTTTATTTTCGCAGCCGGTGGCAAGGCTTGATACCTCCTTGGAGCCTTGAGAGTTAATGACATTGCCATGGATAGCTTTAAGAGGCAAAGAGAGGGAGCCGCTCATAAAGGGTAGCTCTTTTTTAAG
>JACEEZ010000983.1:365251-375251 GCA_016584305.1 Chionoecetes opilio | reverse complement strand
GCTTCTCTGGGAGACCTAAATTTTCCATTACTTGAGGATTCGGAAACAATCTACGGTGGGCAGCTGACATGCGTGTTCAGGCTGAAGATTCCTACGCTTCGCCCAAAACCCTGTCTGACCCAAATTCATCAATACCCCCCACAAGAGGAGACAATTTGGACTTGACGTGGTAGTGGACAACTAATGATGATCTTTCCATTAATTCCAGGGACCCAACAAACCTCTCGGATCACAACCATCGTAACCTCCTCCCCCCCCCCCCCCCCATGACAACAACCATGACAGATAAAAAATCACCTTGACGTCAGCCCAGCACCGCACCCGGCCGGTGAGATTAATCACTTGAATTTCTTAAGTGAGTCCATCTGTTGGGATACCTTAAAAGAGACCTTAATCAAGTGGAATGGTGCAAAACTTGAAATGAGCAATTTTGACCCTGAGGATTTCGTACAACAAAGTCCTCAGTAAATTGCCATGAAGTTTGTGGAAAAATAATGGACCATAAGAAAAACAGCATCAAGAAAAGTATACCAAGGCGATCGCAGAGTTCTACTTATGCGTAAATAGTACGAAGAAACTTCGACAAGAAGTTAAGGCAAATTGACAATACAACAACAAGACTAGGAACTAGAAGACAAGATCAAAACCTTAGATGAAAAACTTAAAACTATCAGTGAAGCTGCGACAGCTCGGAGAGAAGCAAAGGCTGTGTAGCATGTATAAAACTAAAGTACCTAAGTATGTTTACAATATGCTGCATCCACGTCAACACTAAGATCGGTGCTGGTCCCTGAAATAACTCAAGTGGTCGAAACATCAACGAACCCCAGGGGATCGCCGAGGAAACTAACACGGCATTATGAAGGTGTCTCAGTACCCACGCAAGATAAAATAATACACGACCAAAGATTTGTTTGAAATCGCAGATCACTACATTGATCATAACAGACATCAATTTTTCACATTCGGCCAAGAAGAAGCAGTAAGGACATCAACACCAACGCAGCAGCGGCACCAGATCAATTCCCAGCGAAGCTCTCAAAAATTGCGCAACAGAGTTAAGCATTCCCCCTGTATTTTTTGTACAGAAACTCCCTTGATAGAGGATTCATAGGCGCAAGAAGTGAAAGGTGCTCTACAATACACTATTTGCAAAGGGGAAGCGAGAGCTGAAGCAAATAACTATAGACCTGTTGCCTTAAACTTCAAACATCATAAAAAAACTCTAGAGAAATTAATAGTGAAAAAAAATAGCCTCATATCTTGAGGCTAATGACAAAATGAACCAAGATCAGCAGGCTTTCCGTTCCAGGCGCTCATGTCTTTCACAAGTACTCGCACATCATGAAAAACATTAGCAGAGCACTTGAACACAATAAAGATGTTGACGGATCTTACCTCGATTTCGCAAAAGGCTTTCGATAAGTGACACGGCATATTGCTGCATAACCTCCCCCCCCGAAGCCTGTGTATATCGGAAAACTGTTTGAGTGTGGTTGCATCTTTCCTCACCCACCCCACAGAACAATTTGTAGGCAGTGATGGTGTTGTAGATCCCAGATGTTCTGGTAGTCAATAGTGGAGTACCACAGGGGTCAGTCCTCGGCCCCTACACTTCTAATACACATCTCCGATATCAACAATATGTTCAAACACTCGTCTGTCGCCTCCTTTCGCAGATGACACCGTGTGTTAAAGGAAGTGTCCTTACAAGCCGACTCGACCTACTCCAAAATGGACCATGACAGCGCTTTACTTGTGGGCAGAACAGAACAATTGTCCTTAAAAACAATAAATTTGAACACTGAGTTACAACACTGACCGAAGAATAACAATGGGTTTACACTTACCCGCAACATGTACGGCTCTCACATTAACAATAAGAACATGTAAGAGACCTCGGGTGTTACCCTCAGCTGTGATGCACCTTTACGTATGTAATCACATAAACTAGATAAGTATAATCGCACCCCCCCCCCCCCCTCCCATGCGACAAAGAAAGCACGCGATAAGTCAGGTTGGCGGATTCTACGATCTGCAGGACCGTGACACCAACTGTCCATGCTGACGCTCTACGAGGTCACTCGTCTTGCCTTGTTAAGAGTATGGCCTCGTTAGTGTAGAGCCCGTTGGAAGTCGGAGAAAAAACATTCACTCGAAGCTGTCAGCGGTCATTACCAGTAAAATCTCTGCTGTTCGAGGACTTAAGATCAACTGGGACAGGTAAGAAAAAAACTCAACCTGTTTTCACTGGAGAGACCGGAGAGAAAGGTATGCATTTTATTATCTAATAAAATATCAATTGGCAGTACAATCCAATAACTTGGCCATACGTTTTGAACATTCATCAAAAGAACTGGGACAGGGACTCGCCACATGAGAGGACACATCCCAGAGCATCCACCAGAGTCAAGACCTTGAAAGAGGAACGCCGTTGCAACCGAGGGCCTCGCCTATTCAATGCCTTAGTACCCACCCAAGACACAGAATATAGGACGAATCCACACACAACCACAAACATGTTGGAGAGTTTAAATAAATATAATCTGAACGCCATTATATGAAAGCCGGTCACATCACCCGATACGAGACCCCAAGCACTTCGCCCCTACGATTACCACTGTTGCCGGCGCCACTAGCCATACACACCAGCCTACAGCATTGTAGACCAAGCTGGCGAAGAAGAGCATCGGGGCAACGGAAGCATGTACTAGTGGCGGCGACATCAGCGTGGTCCACGGGCCACCAAATGTGTTGTGATCTATAAACTACGCTCCACCGGGATCCACAAGGATGTGGTGGGTATGTGTGTGTGTGTGTGTGTGGTGTGTCGGTGGTGTGTGTGTCGTGTGTGTGTGTGTGTTGTGTGTGGTTGGTTAGCATCGCGGGGTACAGTACAGTCATGACCTGGAGTAAATTCAGCTTACGGTTGGCGAATAATTCCCGTCTTTTCAGATCAACAATTATCAACCCGATGTTTTTCCATACAAAACATCACCACAGTTACGTTAAAGGGATCGTCAAGGAGGAAGGATGATTGTAGAATTAATATTTTAGTGAGGGAAGGAGGGAATATATTAGGGTGTCCCAAAAGCAAACGATATGAAATGTTGCAAGCTGGTGTGTTATTCCGGTTTCTTACTAGTTAAAACAGATGGCATTGAATTTTTGGGGAATTGATAATATTTAGGGGGCCTGACAAATTGAACATTTAGGTGGACGTGACTAGAATTTCAGGATTTTTAAATTCCATTTTTTTTCTCCCTCAGGTTATCAAACATTGCAACAAAGAGTCGCCTAGTTAATCTTTGCTGATCGACAAAGGCTCCCATCGATGAAATCACGGAGCCCGGCTACCATCGAAGGAGCAGGTTCTCCTCCGCTACTACCACCACCACCGGGAGATGGGGAAGACGGCGAGCGGGAGCAGGAAGGCGGTGGTGGAGGAGGTTGTCCCCTTCTGGTCGCGCGCCGGGATTCCGACAACTACAGTAATAGACGCCGGCACGAAGCTGTCAAAGCTGGTAAAGGCGTACAATGACCTCAAGAAGAACAAGAACAAAGACAGGCCGAAACATCGTATGGATGAGGAGATTTTCAAAGGAGACCTCCAAGAAATCTTCGACAACGCACACTCCTCCTCTCTCCAACGGGCAGACGTGAAGGACGAGGACAAGGAGTTCCTACGGAGTCAGAGAGAAGACAGAGGGGAATCATCCATGGCTGGAATTGACCTCGTGACAGCGAAGAAGGTGGAGAAGCAGGTCGAGCGCAGAACTCTACTCAAGCGGCTCCGGGAACGTGAAGACAGCGACATTGCCAGGCTGACTGAAAGGGCGGAAATCCAAGCCAAAGCAGTATGCAGCAGCAGCAGTCCTGTGTCGACGACGTCATCACCGGCTCGTGGATCCCGAAGCCAGAGGAAAAAACTCAAACAGTCGCCATCGATCTCCGTGAAGGATCTGCTTTTAAACTCATTTCAACTTGGGATCGAGAGAAGTTGTCGGTGCGGCAAGCAACGTCAACGTTCGCAGCTACCGCTCAAGTTCTTGGAATGGACATAAGGAGTATGGCGGTCTCGAAGAGCACGGTCCATCGAGCACGAATTGCGGGGAGAGACCAAGCCGCCGAGAAGATCGTGGAACTGCGGAACCAGGAGATACCTGAGAGGTTGGTCCTGCATTGGGACGGAAAACTCCTCCTGTCCCTCTCTGGCGATACGGAGGACCGCATCGCCGTCCTCCTCACAGGGGAAGATGACGCCGAGTTCCTTCTTGGGGTCCCGGCAAGCTCGGATTCGACTGGCAGAAACGTGGCTGCAGTGGTCTTGAAGGAGGTGGACGAAGCGGGCGTCAGGGACAAGATCATCGCCTTCTGTTTCGACACCACGGCTTCGAACACTGGCATGATGCAAGGTGCTTGCATTCGGATTGAGCAGGAACTCGGACGAAGCTTGCTTTGGTTGGCCTGCCGCCATCATGTCCACGAGGTGATCCTCAAGGATGTCTTCGAAGAAGACATCCTCGGCTCTTCCTCTGGTCTTGACATTGGAATCTTCAAACGACTCCGTGATCGATGGCCCTTCGTAGATTCCTCGCAGAGAGAGACGGTGGAAACATCGGAGGACCTCGTAGAGTTCTTCGCCACCAATGACACTGCCAGCAAGCTGAAGGACGACGCATTGGCCTTCCTGAAGGAGGCTCTGATGTCGAAAAACCATCCCAGGGAGGACTATGAAGAACTTATCCGTCTCTCCTACCTGTTCCTCGGTGGTGAAGGTCCAGCCAAACCATTCCGCCGTCCTGGAGCTCTCCATCAAGCCCGGTGGATGGCCAAGGCCATCTACTGCCTCAAGCTTCAGATGCTGAAATCCCAGCTGTCGCTGACTGGTAGAGAGAAGGCCGGAGTGGAACGAGTGGCCCTCTTCGTTGCTCTGGTGTACTGCTAGCAATGGCATGAGGCACCGATCTCTGTGAAAGCTCCGTTGAACGACGTGCTCTTCCTCGAGATCCTCAAGACATACCCTGACCAAACCGTTGCCAAGGCAGCAGAACAAGCCCAGCGACGCCACCTGTGGTACGTTTCCGAGGAAAACGCGGGACTGGCCTTCTTCGACTCAAGGATTGATTTGGAGGAGAAGAAGCAGATGGTCAAGGCATTGGACAAGCCCGCCTCGAAGAAGGAACTCAAGCGATTGGAGGGAAAAAAGATGACTATGTCTTCCTCCCTCTCGTCCTTCGTCACTTCGAAGACACGGTCCTTCTTTCAGAAACTCGACGCGGACGAGGGCTTCCTGGCAAAGGACCCGGCATTGTGGGAGGAGGACGACCGATTCAAGGACGCTCGGAAACGGGCACTTGGCCTCTAAGTGGTCAACGATGCCGCGGAGCGGGGCATCGCCCTAGTCCAGCGCTACCTGGGGTCCACGAAGTCAGCCGCACAGGAGAAGTATCTCCTCCAGCTAGTCCACCACCATCGGAAACTTGTGGGGCGGGAAAAGAAGGAGGACCTTCAAAAGAAGGCTTTCTGAATGGAAACAATGAAAAGTGTCTGTTTTGGTTTCCTTATAAGTTTTGTTCTAAAAATGTGGGATGTTTTGAGTTTTTTCTTTGTTTTTTAAGGTTATTAGAAAATTGTTCAGTTTGTCGTGACCCCTAAATATTCTTCTAATTTCATTTAATTTGACAGCAACTCTTCTTATGCATGTGTGAACAGAAGTAAAACACGAGCAAATGAAAAAAACATGTTTCATTATTTCCCTCTATGATCTTGGGACACCCTAGAATATATTACATATACCGTCTGAATGATTTTATCGTTACAATAACACGTATTTAGTTCCTGTCACGTGTTTAATAGGGGTGTAAAAAAGGTTAATTAGGTATAAATTATGCAAAGAAAAGACGAGAAGTGTAATTAACATGCATAAAATTTCTAAAATTACCTCTTTTAATAGATGTGGGTGAAAAATATGTAAAATATTTGGGGATGTAAAACTTTGCATGTATAATTAACCCACAAACTTTTTGGTACCATGGGCCCCTAAGGAGGAGGAAATTGTTGTTCGACTTAAAAAAGAAAAAATGCAAAATAGTAGCATTTCTGGCTCCCGTGCCCATTTTTCCTACTTTGTTCTCAGGAATTATTTAAATTTGGTCAATATTGAGAAAAAATTAGCCCTATCCCCCCTTTAAAGTGAGGGAGGTCCCGCAGTGGCGCTTTCAAAAAAGCTGCCGCGCCCCTGGAATATAACTAACTAACTTAATAATGTGGCTAGAGGCATGAATATGAAATTTAACTAATTCGGCATGACAAATCCATTGAAACCATATTTTCTCATAGGTCATAGACCGAACATTCAATATGCGGAAGTGCTAAAAACGAAAAATCAAAGGAAATTATTCCTAGATGAATACCCAAAATAGAGTAGAAATTTCTCTGTAGTAAAAAATCAATTTCTAAAAACTATAATTCTTTATTCCATAAATAATATACAAAATAACTCTAAAACCCGCTAACCAAGCACGTTTTAATAAAAAAAATTATCACTCAGTCAAAAAATCATCAAAAAATTAAAGAGTCACAGCCTTTACATCATCATCGCTAGATGTAACCATATCATCTTTCGTTAAAAAAAAGTCACTGTATTACATTGTTCTCTGAAGTTGATTGGCATAATATCGCGGTAACGGGGTAGGGTAGATCGGATAGGTAGACACAGTCATTCTCGATGTGAAATCCATGGTCGATACCGGAAAGGGGGTTTTTTCAACGGAAGTGTTTCTGAAAGATACGATAAAATAATTGGCACGTTTAGATAAGGGGGAACTGTCAAAAAAGGTACATTCGAGATAGAGGGTTTCCTCTTTGAGACTTCCATTGGAGGCCCTCTCATCTCCTGAAGTTTATCCACTCTTACTACCATCCTGTTTTACACATAACGGAATCAAAACCTTTAGTTGGGTTGGGGCCCTGGTTATCATCTGAAACGACACAAAATACAAGAGGATGTTGTCCTCTTTGGACTTAGCACAAAAATCGGCAACAGCTTTCTTACCTACCCATAGAAGCTGGTATGGTCACACCCGGGGGGATGACATGTAGTGGATTAAAGGAATCCACTATCCCAATACAGCTGTTGAGCGTCAATTAGTTTACTCTGCGTGCATGCAGAGGTTCCTGGTATTCGGTTGGCGACATATGCTGCCTGGACATTGTTGAATGTGTGTCATCAGTGTCTACAACAACGGGCTTTGCATATCATCAGATCTGCGAACACTGTATATTGTGAATATGGCGGTATCTGCCTCAGCATGGGAAGAATGAAGTTTGGCTCCTGCTTGTTTTTGTTAGGGTTTATAGCATTCTGCCCCACTGTGGTGTAGATTTATCGTTTATGTTGTGTTGGAAATCTCCATGAATTCATTCTCAATAAATGTTTGAAGCCGTGCTTTTTCTCAGATTTCGACAACAGAATGTTGAAGTCTTTGTTTGAAGGGAATTGCTTTTTACCTGTCATAAACACATTACCTACTGGTTTGTTATTCTGCCGAACACCGTTTCACTGTAATTTGATTTATATTTCCTGATGGTAGGAGTCGTTGACGCAAAATGAAAGCGTTCAGCATTCCTATGTCTGTTTTCAACAAGATGTGTTAGTTTTCTGGCTATAATCTCCCCATGTGTATTTTGAAACCATCAAGTTTCTCTCTGTCTTCAGTTGTAGGTTTGTTAATCGCCAGATGAGGACCCTATCAAAAATAGCTGATATATTTTAGGTTCTGGGAAAATCAACCATATTCATGGCCTGCTGTAGCTTACTTTCTGTGTCTTACGCATTGTTCCATTTACATTTAAAAAAATTTGGGGGACACTCATCTGTCACACGATGTTGCAGAACTTCTGCAAGTTGAAAGGCTCCCGTTGTCTCCACTAGCCAAAATAACTGAAGCCAGTGGGTGTACGTCCATTTCCAAGGCCTTTCCTCTCAAGCTCACCCTTCCACTTGTTTCAGCTCTTTATTGGCAAAAGTTCAAGCGTTTATTCCGGGTGATTTTGTCGTTCAAAGACGCAGTTTTCGAATAAACACGTTCGTCCATGAATGTTTTCAGCTTTTCTCACCATTTGTTTTGCTAATTTTAAAATCAGAAGCAAGTTCATCAGATGCAGGTAGTCCTGACTGATAAAATCGGAGCTTTGTGTCTGTTTAAAGGGCAAATGGGTCACATTGAATTTGTAGGGCAGTCACTTATATCTTGCACAGCCTTTTCATCCTTCTTGATTTTGGCAGTGGAGCAATCAGCAATTAGGGTACGCCGTATAACAAAAATTCTTTTTCTCAACATTGGCATGCCAATTTCGTATGTAAAATGGAATTCTAAGACGATTTTATATACATCCTTTTCTGCATTTGAGCAATTCTTACTATGCAAATCGCACTTTTATATTGCCCCCTTATCGAATAATGTTTAAATGAGTACGCAGTGTTCGGTTGGTCCTTGTATTGCATCATGCACCAATATGAGTTCCAAATGATAGGTGGTAAGCTCTTTCTGATCAGTTGGTTCATCAGCACTACATCACAGTGTCACAGGCTTCTACGTTGGCCTAGAATTTTTGTCCCATCATGTCCTTCTTAGACCTGAAGCAGGGCATGGTCTCCCGGTGGTGGGCCCGAGCCCGGATAAACCCCGTCCGGCCGCTGCCCCACCACTGCTGCCGCAGCCTCTGTCACCTGCTTCACGACCTGTCGGTGCTCTGAGTGTGGATAGAGGACTCCGGAACCTCGTACGGTTTGACCAGGATCTTCTGGATCTGACCCCCGGACAGTGATAGGTGAGTGCCGGCTCGTGCACCTGGTCAGGCTGCCAGCTGATCAGTGTCTGCAAGCTGGTGGCTGACAAGTTCAGCTTGGGTGTGAGCGAGGTCTTACACTGGTGTCCCCACTACTCCTCGCCAGCCCTCAGCTTCAAAATCTGGGTCCCCGGCGAACCAGCGGTGTCCCACTCTGACTCGCCATCAGCGAGAGGGGGGACACATTCTGAGTGTACTAACCATGCTCCTGTCCGCAGTAGAGGCGGACAGCTATTTGAAAACCTTCTTGGCCATGACCTCATCACTCTGAGCTGCGTGAGGAAGTGCTTGGGGCCGTCCCTAGTCTGTGGTGAACCTTGATGTCGTAGTAGAGTTTTAAGTACACCTGCAGGCAGTACTTGACTAGGATTTCCAGGGTGTTCGTCTTTGCCAGTAAATCCATGCTTTCTAGTCCACATGTACACGAGCGACTGGGCTGTGGTGAGCCATTGGAGTGGGACACCTTGCCCCACTTGATCTCTGCAGCTCGGACGGGAGAACGCCCCGCTTCACAGCCTGGACCAGCTGGTAGGAGACCTGCTGGTCAGTGGACATGTTGACCAGGATATACTCCCGGTATCTCCGTGAGATCTTCACTGCCTGGCACACCTCTGAACTCTGCGTGTTTTGCACTCATTCACGCTGGACAGCAGACTGCACATGGACCCGTGAAGCCAGTGTCAGATGAGGTAGGCCCGTCGATGCTGGTGAAAGGTGGCGCAGGGGCAACTCGTTGTGTGCAACAGCATATACTCCAGAAGAGCTTGCGTCCCAGCATCTTTCCAAATGGGCGTGAGTACCACCCCTTCCCCCCCGTGTTGGCCCTAGTTGGGGTCACCTTGCCCGTATTGATCAGTGATCGGTGGGTCGTATATCATCAGCAGATCATACAGAGCCTGAGCCACCTTGAACGCAGGCTTCTCAGGGGGCACCGGGTCCTCTGTACAAAGTGCCAAAGGTACCTTCTAGATGGATCCTCTGTCACTGACAATGCTCCTCCCTAATCAACCTTGGGTGGCAGTTTTCCCCTAAAGTCGGGCACCATGCCCTGGTCTGGGCCTTCCTCCCATCGTAACCCTCCAACTATTTTGTACCCGGGGTTTGGGTCGTGTATAACAAAAATTCTTTTTTTAAATTTTGGCATGCA
>JACEEZ010000983.1:360000-364838 GCA_016584305.1 Chionoecetes opilio | reverse complement strand
TTTCAAAGTAACATAGGGTTAAAAAATCATAAATGATTTAGTAATAGGGGCAGAAGGCAATATATACAATAATAACGATAATAATTGTTCTAATAATTTTTTCCCCCGAAGGCATACATACAGTTGGAGAAAAAAAATCTTTATTATACAAACAGAAGTAAATGAACGCCCTTCACGCCCAGATCTTTCCTTGGCTATAAAAAATTGTCTGTTGTCGAGCCATAAAATTACGAAAAGTAACTGAATATACCAAATCAGCTAGTCGACAAGGATACTAAACAGGTCATAGCTATAAAACATTGCTTATATTCACTTAAATCGTCTAATGGTACCCAAATTACAATGGAAATTACGTTCTGGGCCTCAAGGGGTTAAGTATGATACATGTATGATACTTAATATATGATACAGGAAGGGTTATACAAAACGATAGTAAAGCAGAAGGCATCCCACCTACAGCTAATCAGAAGGTGGAGATAATTACCCTGTTAATGAGGCGTAATAGACCTAATTTGCTAAGTTTAAGAAGTTGTCTGTCAGGGGAGCTTATGTTAGAAGTACTAGGTGCGAGGATGCTTAGCGAGAAAGTTACGGTGAAGTTTGATGTAGCGAGTTTGAAGAGAGGTTAGAATAGGGAGTCCTGTCTCTCTCTTAAGTAGCTGTGAACATTACCCTGGACATAGAAACAACATGGAAGGCTTACAGAAGGAGAAAAAAAGAGAAGGAAAGAAAATAAGATAAGTAACTAAGTAAATGTAAGAAAATAAATAAGAAACATAAGAGAAGAAAAAAATGGGAGGTGTATACAGATGCAAAGTAAAATCTGTTAAAATCTGAGAGGGCGAATATAAAATGATGATATATCGAAAAATGTTTGAGCTATTTGGAAAACCTCTACCAATATACCGTAGTCTTTGCCTCGACTTATATAAAAACACTAGGTAAAGTTAACAGAAGGGAAAAATGGGGGCGGGGGGGGTTATATAGAGATGGAAACTAAAATATATTAAAATCTGCTCTTATTAAAATATATTAAAATCTGCTATTATTAAAATATATTAAAATCTGTTATTATTAAAATATATTAAAATCTGTTATTATTAAAATATATTAAAATCTGTTATTATTAAAATATATTAAAATCTGTTATAATTAGAATAAATTAAAATCTGCTATTATTAAAATACATTAAAATCTGTTATTATTAAAATATATTAAAATCTGCTATTATTAAAATATATTAAAATCTGCTATTATTAAAATATATTAAAATCAGCTATTATTAAGATATATAAAAATCTGCTATTATTAAAATATATTAAAATCTGCTATTATTAAAATATATTAAAATCTGCTATTATTAAAATATATTAAAATCTGCTATTATTAAAATATATTAAAATCTGCTATTATTAAAATATATTAAAATCTGCTATTATAAAAATATATTAAAATCTGCTATTATTAAAATATATTAAAATCTGCTATTATTAAAATATATTAAAATCTGCTATTACTAAAATATATTAAAATCTGCTATTATTAAAATATATTAAAATCTGCTATTATTAAAATATATCAAAATCTGCTATTATTAAAATATATTAAAATCTGCTATTATTAAAATATATTAAAATCTGCTATTATTAAAATATATTAAAATCTGCTATTATTAAAATATATTAAAATCGACGTAGAAACAAAAAGGAAAGGCTTACACAAGGAAAAGAGTAACAGTAGAGGGAGGTTCTAAAAATCCAAACAGAAATCAGAGAGAGCGAGTTTAAAAGGATGATAAAGAGACAGTTGTATGAGTTAATAGGACATATTGAAAGTAAATATTCCCACAAAGGTAAAGCTTAGGGGAGAGCGGGGCAGGTTGCATCGAGGGTAGGTTGTATCATTGCCTCTAACTCGCATGTAATCACACGTACATCGTCTTTATACTACTACTACTACTACTACTACTACTACTACTACTACTACTACTACTATAAAACTACTACTACTACTACTACTACTACTACTACTACTACTACTACTACTACTACTACTATAAACTACTACTACTACAACTACAAACAATAATAATAATAAAAAAAGTTAATGCGAGTTAGAGGCAATGATGCAACCTACCCTCGATGCAACCTGCCCCGCTCTCCCCTACAGAAGATAAAAAAGGGATGTTTTATGTCAATGAAAACATAAATCAGAGAGAGCGAGTTTAAATGGATGATAAAGAGATAGTTGTGTGAGTTATTAGGACATATTGAAAGTTGATATTGCCACAAAGGTAACACTTACAGAAGGAAAAAAGGGATGTTTTATATAAATGAAAACAAAAATCTGTGAAATGAAATACAAAAGGATGCTACATAGAAAGTTGTGTAGGAGTTGTTAGGAATTTTTTTTAAGTTAAGCCACAAAGATAAGGCTTACAGAAAAAAAGGTGGGGATTATATAAATGCAAAATAAAAGCTGAGGAAGCGAATAATAAAAATATGATAGAGAAAAATTTGTTATCTGAAATGAGTTCTAAAAATATCAGGATGAATTTTAACCCCTTGAGACCCAGAACGTAATTTCCATTGTAATTTGGGTACCATTAGACGATTTTTAGTGACTACAAGCAATATTTTATAGATATGACCTGTTTAGTATCCTTGACCACTAACTAATTTGGTATATTCAGTTACTTTTCGTAATTTTATGGCTAACAACAGACAATTTTATATAGCGAAGGAAAGATCTGGGCGTGAAGGGGTTAAAGTGCTGCCAGGGACTAGTTCGACATAGCGGGAATATTCTTGAGTCCTTTCCTGAGATGGGCAGTATAGGTTATACTTATTTAATACGGCGTTCTGAGGTGTGGCCGCGAGAACCAGTATTGGGCAGTAAAAGGTTGTAAACGGGGCCACGGAGGGCAGGGAAGCTTTATGCAGTCATTGGAGTTTATCATATCGAAATTTCTGTTTTTTATGGTTTATTTTCTTACTCGATATCTGAATGTTGGGTTTATGTTTAATTGTCTGGTTTTTAGTGTGTCAGCTTGTACTTAATCACTTATAGGTACGTTTATGCAATTAGAAGTTATCGTATAGAATTTTTTTTTTTTTATGGTGATACATGTTTCTTACTCGATATCTGAATGTTGTGTTTAGTTATATGATCCGTGTACTTTTTTACTGATACTTATAGGTAGTTTTATGCAGTCATTGGAGTTTATCGTATCGGAATTTCTGTTTTTTATGGTACATTTTCTTACTCGATATCTGAATGTTGGGTTTATGTTTATATTGTCTGGTTTTTTGTGTGTGTTATCTTGTACTTAATCACTTATAGGTACTTTTATGCAATCGTTCGAGTTTATCGTATAGAAATGTCTGCTTTTTAGGGTACATGTTTCTTACTCGATATCTAAATGTTGTGTCTATGTTTCTATTGTCTGTTTTTTTTGTGTGTTATCGTGTACGTTTTTTTACTTATAGGTAGTTTTATACAGTCATTGGAGTTTATCGTATAGAAATGTCTGCTTTTTAGGGTACATGTTTTTTACTCGATATCTGAATGTTGTGTTTAACCTCCTTAGTTTAAGTGTGTTGTCTTGTACTTTTTATTTACAAGTAAGTTACACGTACTAGATTGCTTACTGAACTAAATTAAAGATGAAGTAGATGCAAACTATTCACAATACTCATGAAAGTAGTGTTAGTATCTTTGTCTCATGAGAAAAGTTTACATTATAAGACATGTATATAGTGATGATAAATAGCCTGTTCAACTATAATCATATATCAGATGTCAGATTTTTTTTTGTACTGTGTTTAAGATCACAAAAGGTGTTAATCTCTCTCTCTCTCTCTCTCTCTCTCTCTCTCTCTCTCTCTCTCTCTCTCTCTCTCTCTCTCTCTCTCTCTCTCTCTCTCTCTCTCTCTCTCTCCTATCAGATGACACGACAACCATGACAGCGTGACACAGTAATATAATGACAGTAATAATTATAATAAATGTGTTGTATGATAATAATGATACTTGATAGTGATAATAATAATGATAGTTATAAATAAGGAATAAATAAGTAATGATAGTTTTGAATAAGGAATAAATAAGTAAGGATAGTAACAGCCCTAAAAACTACCCTAAAACAGCCTTAAAACTACCCTTACACCCTAAAACAGCCTTAAAAACTACCCTTACACCCTAAAACAGCCTTAAAAACTACCCTTACACCCTAAAACTGCCTTAAAAACTACCATTACATCCTAAAACAGCCTTAAAAACTACCCTTACACCCTAAAACTGCCTTAAAAACTACCATTACATCCTAAAACAGCCTTAAAAACTACCCTTACACCCTAAAACAGCCTTAAAAACTACCATTACATCCTAAAACAGCCTTAAAAACTACCCTTACACCCTAAAACTGCCTTAAAAACTACCCTTACACCCTAAAACAGCCTTAAAAACTACCCTTACACCCTAAAACAGCCTTAAAAACTACCCTTACACCCTAAAACAGCCTTAAAAACTACCCTTACACCCTAAAACAACCCTAAAAACTACCCTTACACCCTAAAACAGCCTTAAAAACTATCCCTACACCCTAAAACAGCCTTAAAAACTACCCTTACACCCTAAAACAGCCTTAAAAACTACCCTTACACCCTAAAACAGCCCTAAAAACTACCCTTACAGCCTAAAACAGCCCTATAAACTACCCTAAAACAGACTTAAAAACTACCCTTACACCCCAAAACAGCCTTAAAAACTACCATTACATCCTAAAACAGCCTTAAAAGCTACCCTTACACCCTAAAACTGCCTTTAAAAAACACCCT
>JACEEZ010000983.1:352500-355000 GCA_016584305.1 Chionoecetes opilio | reverse complement strand
TATTTCTCTCTCTCTCTCTCTCTCTCTCTCTCTCTCTCTCTCTCTCTCTCTCTCTCTCTCTCTCTCTCTCTCTCTCTCTCTCTCTCTCTCTCTCTCTCTCTCTCTCTCTCTCTCTCTCTCTCTCTCTCTCTCTCTCTCTCTCTCTCCATCATTCATGTTTTGTGTAGTTTTACCTATTTATTTTTTCCACGTCAATTATTTTTTCTGGTCAAGGGCTGAAATAAACCAGAATTAGCAGATCAATGGTTAGTATGAAGAATACGTGATATTAAAGAAGCGGTAACGGGTTCAGATAAAGGTCGAATAATAGTCAGATAAATAGGTAGGTGGTGCAGGTAGTTAAAGGTAGAAGATAGTCAGAGAGGTAGGTAGGTAGTGTAGGTAGTTAAAGGTAGAAGATAGTAAGAGAAGCAGGTAGGTAGTGTAGGTAGTTAAAGGTAGAAGATAGTAAGTAAGAGAGGTAGGTAGTGCAGGTAGTTAAAGGTAGAATAATAGTAAGAAAAGTAGGTAGGTAGGTAGTGTAGGTAGGTAAGAAGATAGTAAGAGAAGCAACAGAGCGGCGGTGATTGAGATATTGAAGACAGTGCAACCATGAGCTGTTTAGAAATGATGTAGGAGCGAAGTTACTTACACTGAGACACACAGGAAAAGTATATGCGTATAATTATTACTGAATGAGTATAATACAGACATCTCCCTTCCACTAGTTAAGTCTGCAGCGAAAACACTTTTAATTAATGAAAGGAAGTAGAGAAATGCTTAGAATGAAGAATTTTTAAATGTTATTATAGAGAACTGTTATTAAAGACACGCAGGAGAACTATAAACGTATAATTTGATGGGTAGAATAATACAGACGTCTCCCTTCCACTAGTTACAGAAGTCTCCAGCCAAAATACTCATAACCCCTTGAGGCCCAGAACGTAATTTCCATTGTAATTTGACCACTAATAGACGATTTTTAGTGAATATAAGCAATGTTTTATAGCTATGACCTGTTTAGTATCCTTGACGACTAACTAATTTGATATATTCAGTTACTTTTCGTAATTTTATAGGTAACAACATACGATTTTTTTATAGCAAAGGAAAGATCTGGGCGTGAAGGGGTTATCATGAAAGGATGTCAATAAATAGTTAGCATGAAGAATGGACTATTGCTATTAATTATTATATTATTTATTGTTATCAAAGAAGAAGCAAGGGCTGATTATAAGGGATTGAAGGGTTGTATAAGGTTGAATATAAGGGTTGAAACAAGGATATATAGAGGGACTTAATGAAAGCAACCCCTAGAATGCTTAGTACGTACCTATGAAGAAGAGGATATTGAAGTGTTATTTAAGAAGAGGAAAGCAAGGGGTGAGCTTAGGCAAGGTTATATAGGGACTTAATAATAGGAAAGGAGCCCAGTTTATACGAGGCTAGAAAAAGTGTATTGTCTGTCTGTTTGTTGGTGTTGGTATTAGTTATTCCCACAAAAGTAAAGAGATGTGATGGTAATGTCACTAATATGTATTGCTTTCTTGCTATAGTGAAGTGAAATATACATTGGGAGTTGAGGGTTATTTGTTAAAGAATGGAATTGAGGAATGGACTATTGCAGTGTTATTAAAGAAGAAGCAAGGGTTGAGCCTAGCCAAGGGTATATAGAGGGACTTAATTCTCTAGGCATCAAAAAGCGATCACGTTCGAAACCCGTTCTGTCCATCTAAAATGAAGCGAGAAAATCAGAAAATTACGGAATTCCTGCGAGGAAGGTCCCATGTCAAATGGCTTCGAAAAAATGTAATCTCATTTGAACACGAGAGCACTGAGCATTAGGTTCAATAGGACCATCAGTCATATAGGGAGGAGAGAGAGAGATGAGGAGAGAGAGAGAGACGAGAGAGGAGGAGAGAGAGAGAGGAGAGAGAGAGAAGAGATGAGAGAGATGAAGAGAGAGAGAGAGAGAGAGAGTGGAGGGTGGAGGAAGGAAGGAAGAGCTGGTTAATAGGCAGAAGGGGTGGATAAAGGGTGGAAGGAAGGAAGGAAGGAAGGAAGTATGGTTGGACAAGAAGAAAGAAGAGGGATGTGTGGAAAGAGAGAGAGAGAGAGAGAGAGACAGACAGACAGACAGACAGACAGACAGACAGACAGACAGACAGACAGACAGACAGACAGACAGACAGACAGACAAGACAGACAGCAGACAGAAGAGAGAGAGAGAGCGAGAGAAGAGAGAGAGAGAGAGAGAGAGAGAGAGAGAGAGAGAGAGAGAGAGAGAGAGAGAGAGAGAGAGAGAGAGAGAGCGAGAGAGAGAGAGAGAAGAGAGAGGAATATGACATTTATGAGACTTACCACTGATAGGTTTAGGTCAAATTATTATTACTATTCATCATATTATTACTGACTAAGAAACTCTCTCTCTCTCTTCTCTCTCTCTCTCTCTCCTCTCTCTCTCTCTCTCTCTCTCTCTCTAGTTCTCTCTCTTTCTTTTTCTCTCCCGTCTGCACAAATC
>JACEEZ010000983.1:337500-347500 GCA_016584305.1 Chionoecetes opilio | reverse complement strand
AGAGGAGTTGATGTGTTCACTAGACAATACAAAAGGAAGGAAGGAAGGAAGAAGGAAGGAAGGAAGGGAAAAATAAGATAACTAGGGATAAAGAAAGATAGATCAAAGCAATTGGTATCTTGAATTTTGTTTTTTTTTTTTTTTTTTACTGGGGAAGAGAAATGTGAACACGTGATAACTACTCTATACCTACTACTACTCTATAACTACTACTACTACTACTACTATTCTATAACTACTACTACTACTCTATACCTACTACTATTCTATAACTACTACTACTACTCTATACCTACTACTACTCTATACCTACTACTACTCTATAACTACTACTACTACTCTATACCTACTACTATTCTATACCTACTACTACTACTACTACTACTACTCTATACCTACTACTATTCTATACTACTACTACTACTACTACTCTATACCTACTACTACTCTATACCTACTACTACTCTATACCTACTACTACTACTCTATACCTACTACTACTCTATACCTACTACTACTCTATACCTACTACTACTACTCTATACCTACTACTACTCTATACCTTCTACTACTCTATACCTACTACTACTACTCTATACCTACTACTACTACTCTATACCTACTACTACTACTCTATACCTACTACTACTACTCTATACCTACTACTACTACTCTATACCTACTACTACTACTCTATACCTACTACTACTACTCTATAACTACTACTACTGGAAGTGTTTATGTGTGCACTAAGCAATACAGGGAGGAAAAATGTACACGTGATGAGTTATAATCGGCGGAAATTACACGTGTCCAGCCAGCCCTTGATCAGCTTGTGTCAGGGGAGACGCAGGCTGAAGCAACAGTGTGGGGGGGGTGCTTGGCTATCACAGGGAAGGGGAGGGGGGCTTGGCTATCAGGGGGAAGGGGAGGGGAGCTTGGCTATCAGGGGGAAGGGGAGGGGGCTTGGCTATCAGGGGGAAGGGACTCACGGAACATTTATATAGTCGTCGAGAATTAGATGTAACAGAGTATTATAATGAAATATAATATGGTTGGAGATGTAACATATTATAATGGAAATATCGTTGGGCTGTACATTAATTAACTCACATCACCATGATATGACGGTAATACATGTTGTCAAGGAGTGAAGAGAGGGAGGAAGGAAGGAAGGAAGGAAGAGTGGTAGGAAGGATAGAAGGAAGGCAGAGAGATAGGAAGTAATGAAGAGTTGCAGGAAGGGAAAAAAGAAGGGAGAGTGGAGACAGAAATGTTGTCAAGGAGTGTAGAGAGGCAGGAAGAAAGGAAGGAAGGAAGAGAGGCATAATGGAGGAAGGAAGGAAGGCAGGCAGACAGGAAGGAAAGAAGGCAGAGAGGCAGGCAGGCAGGCAGGCAGGCAGGCAGGAATGAAGGAAGGAAGGAAGTCAGGCAGGAAGGAAGGAGTCCAGAGAGGCAGGAAGACAGAGAGGCAGGCAGAGAGGAAGGAAGGAAGGCAGAAAGTTAGTAAGGAATAAAGAAAGGAAGGCAGAGAGATAGGAAGTAAGGAAGACAGAGTGGTAGGAAGGAAGGAAGGAAGGGAGAGTGGAGACAGAAATGTTGTCAAGGAGCGTACAGAGGCAGACAGGTAGGAAGGAAGGAAGAGATGTAGGAAGGCAGAAGGGCAGGAAAGAAGAAAGGTACGTAGGCAAGCAGGCAAGCAGGCAAGCAGGCAAGCAGGCAGAAAGGAAGGAAGGCAGATAGGTAGTAAGGCAAAAAGAAAGGAAGGCAGTAAGGCAGGCAGGAAGGCAGGCAGAAAGGAAAGCAAGGAGTGCAGAGAGTGGAAGGAAACAGGCAGGCATTTAGCGACATAAGCGTGTGTTCTTACCTCTCACGGAGGCGAGGACGGCTAATGCCAGGAGCGCCAGGTGAGCGTAATCCCACGGCGCCTTGCGGGGCTTCATGGTGAGACTACTACTTCACTACCTAGCTAAGACAATGAGGCGAGCTTCTTATACGCAATACAATGAGGAGATCTTCTTAGCCTCCTTCACGACGTAGCTAATACAATGAGGCGACCTTCTTAAACGAAATACAATGAGGTGATTTTCTTTACGTAACAGAATCAAGCGATCTTCTTAGCGAGTTGTCGTGAGTCAGACGCGCGAAGCTGCTAATAGGGAGGCAGGAAAGTCTTCGGAGTCTTCAGGGCAGGTGAGTCGTGAGCCGTGAGGCGCGTTGAGTCACGGCAGGTTACATGAGTCACCAGGAACACACGACTGAGTCACTGCCATCACCATGACTCCCACGCGACGCAGGAACCGCCTAAATACACCGGTAATGTATCGGTCTGACGGTGTATCTACGTGTATATACCGTAGCTGCAGGTGGTCGAGTGGTTGAGTGGTCACCTGAGTTATCTGAGGGCACGAGTTCGAGTCTAGGGAGTACCAAGAGGACCGAGGTGTTGAAAGGATGAGGATTATAACATTAAAGCAGATCGTCCATTAAGATAAAGGGAGTTAAGATTGTCCTAGCGTCCGTCAGCTGGGAACAAAATCAAGAGAGTTGAGGGAGTAGCGACAGGAGAGCGATACAGCACCTCTACCTCCTAGCAGTGCACGGCGGCCACTGAGGCACTGAGGGGAGCAGCACGTGTTTCCCCTCACTCTTACCGGGATAGCCAGGCATGGATTCTGTAGTCAAGCCGGAGTATCAACTGGAAATCACTCTCGAAACCCTTGACTCGCGGGAGGTAGATGTGAAGATGTGCTCAGACATTCCCAGGCATTCTCAGACATTCTTTCTTGCCGCTCCTGAAGCCTGTTTTATGGCGTGTTTTATCATGGCGCGCCTCGTTGGGGATATGACACACGCCCACAGCCCACACACCACCCATTCCGCGGCGCATGTGTGGGGGGGGGGATGGGTTGTCACGACGTCCACAGTCACCCATGCATCCACACCCACCAGTCATCCACAAGTCATCCACATAGGGGTAAGGTGAGTCCCCTTGAGACCCAGAACGTAATTTCCATTGTAATTTGGATACCATTAGACGATTTTTAGTGACTATAAGCATTATTTGTATAGCTATGACCTGTTTAGTATCCTTGTCCACTAACTAATTTGGTATATTCAGTTACTTTTTGTACTTTTATGGCTCGACAACATATGATTTTTGATAGCAAAGGAAAGATCTGGGCGTGAAGGGGTTAACATAAGGTGGTTAACATACGGTGGTTAACATACGGTGGTTAACATACGGTGGTTAACATAAGGTGGTTAACATAAGGTGGTTAATATAAGGTGGTTAACATACGGTGGTTAACATACGGTGGTTAACATACGGTGGTTAACATAAGGTGGTTAACATAAGGTGGTTAACATACGGTGGTTAACATAAGGTGGTTAACATAAGGTGGTTAACATAAGGTGGTTAATATAAGGTGGTTAACATACGGTGGTTAACATAAGGTGGTTAACATAAGGTGGTTAACATAAGGTGGTTAATATAAGGTGGTTAACATACGGTGGTTAACATACGGTGGTTAACATACGGTGGTTAACATACGGTGGTTAACATAAGGTGGTTAACATACGGCGGTTAACATACGGTGGTTAACATAAGGTGGTTAACATAAGGTGGTTAATATAAGGTGGTTAACATACGGTGGTTAACATACGGTGGTTAACATACGGTGGTTAACATACGGTGGTTAACATACGGTGGTTAACATACGGTGGTTAACATAAGGTGGTTAACATACGGTGGTTAACATACGGTGGTTAACATACGGTGGTTAACATACGGTGGTTAACATACGGTGGTTAACATACGGTGGTTAACATACGGTGGTTAACATACGGTGGTTAATATAAGGTGGTTAACATACGGTGGTTAATATAAGGTGGTTAACATAAGGTGGTTAACATACGGTGGTTAACATACGGTGGTTAACATACGGTGGTTAACATACGGTGGTTAACATACGGTGGTTAACATACGGTGGTTAACATACGGTGGTTAATATAAGGTGGTTAACATACGGTGGTTAACATACGGTGGTTAACATACGGTGGTTAATATAAGGTGGTTAACATAAGGTGGTTAACATAAGGTGGTTAACATACGGTGGTTAACATACGGTGGTTAACATAAGGTGGTTAACATACGGTGGTTAATATAAGGTGGTTAACATACGGTGGTTAACATACGGTGGTTAATATAAGGTGGTTAACATACGGTGGTTAACATACGGTGGTTAACATAAGGTGGTTAACATAAGGTGGTTAATATAAGGTGGTTAACATACGGTGGTTAACATACGGTGGTTAACATACGGTGGTTAACATACGGTGGTTAACATACGGTGGTTAACATACGGTGGTTAATATAAGGTGGTTAACATAAGGTGGTTAACATACGGTGGTTAATATAAGGTGGTTAACATAAGGTGGTTAACATACGGTGGTTAACATACGGTGGTTAACATACGGTGGTTAACATACGGTGGTTAACATACGGTGGTTAACATAAGGTGGTTAACATACGGTGGTTAACATACGGTGGTTAACATACGGTGATTAACATACGGTGGTTAACATACGGTGGTTAACATACGATGGTTAACATAAGGTGGTTAACATAAGGTGGTTAATATAAGTGGTAGACAGAGAGGTAGTAATGAAGGAAGGAAGGAAGGCAAGCAGACAGGTAAGAAGGAAGGTAGGAAGGAGGGAAGGAGACAGGTAGGAAGGCAGAAAGGTAGTAAGGAAGGAAGGTAGAGGGATCTTTTTTTTTTTCTTCTCTCTTTCTTAACACTATTAAAAGACTACTTAATTATACGTACCTTAATTCGACTAATTATTCGACGTACTTTTATCGTCTATCATTTTTCCTTAATTTTTAGTGAAGAGACATCCTGTTTTGTTCTCCTTTCTCCTTCCTTGCAACATTAAAAAGATGTTAATTCGACCTTTATCTTCTATCTCCTTTTATTAATCTATATCCTGCACTCTCAGAAATAAGGGATATATTAAGGGTAGAATTGTTACATCGCACCATCAGTACCCTTTTTAAACCCTATGTCCAGGCTGGAGGGTAGATGCTGCCGATTATACCCTTCATCTACCCTTTTTAGACCAGAGGGTTGCAAAAGGGTATATTTGCGTCGATCCGAAAGGGTATATTTGTAAGGGTAGAAAAAGGGTAGCAGTATTTCATCACTACAAACACCCTTTTTCTACCCTTTTTTTCTAAGAGTGTGTGGTGAAGAGATATCATTTTTTCTGCTTTCCTCCTTCCTAACACTATTAAAAGACGTCATTCTGCATTCCCATCTACGTATCTCCTTGCCTTAATCAATACCTTATGACAGAGGGATCCTTTTTCTTCTTCCTTTCCCTTTCCTAACACTATGAAAAGACTGGTTAATTCATCCTTCACATCATCTATTTCCCTTCCTTCTTCTATACCCTGTTATAGAGGGATCCTTTTTTCTTCTGTCCCTTCCTAACACTATTAAAAAGACTGGTTATTCAGTCTTCAACCATAACTCCTTTTCTTCTTACCCTTTATAGACATCCTATTTTAGCCTTCTCCCTTCCTACACTTGCTTTATCGTACTGTGAAGAGAGACTTTTTTCTTCTTTACCCTTTCCTAACACTATAAAAAGACTAGTTATACAGCCTTTCATCCTCTATTTCCCTTCCTTCATCTATACCCCGTGATAGAGGGATCTTTTCTTCTTCTTTCTCTTCCTACTTAACGATATTAAATTACTGACCATCTTTCCTTTATCTATATGGTAAAAGATTTTCTATTTCAGCATAAATTAAGAAAAGTAACTGAATATACCAAATTAACTAGTGGACAAGTATACTAAACATGTCATAGCTATAAAACATTGCTTATAGTCACTAAAAATCGTATAATGGTGGTCATATTACAATGGAAATTACGTTCTGGGCCTCAAGGGGCTTTAAGACTGGTTATTCGCCCTTTAATCTCCTTTCCTCACGTTCTCAATCACTTTACAACTATCAAACTTAAAACAATCACTTTACACTTAATATAATTATACCCTGTGGTAAAAATAGATAACTTTTTCTTGCCCGTCTTTCCTCTTCCTAACACGATTAATACTGGTTATTCAGCCTTCACAATCTCCTTTCCTCACTTTTCTCAATCACTTAACAGTTAAATCAACCATCAAACTTTACACAACTTAACTTAAAACAATCACTTTACACTAAGTCTTCATATTATACCCTGTTGTGAAGAAAGGGATAATTTCTTTCCCTTCTTCCCTATTAAAAAACTAGTTATTCCTACGTCACAATCTCCTTTCCTCACGCTTCTCAATCACTTAACACTTAATCAACTATCAAACTTAAAACAATTACTTTACACTTAATCTTAATACCCTGTGGTAGACAGAAGGATTTTTTTCTTCTTCTTTCCACTTTCTAACACGATTAAGACTGGTTATTCAGCCTTCCCCGCCTCCTTTCCTCATGTTTCTCAATCCCTTAACACTTAAATCAATTGTCAAACTTTACACAACTTAACTTAAAACAATCACTTTACACTTAATCTACACCCTGTGGTAAAAATACATATCTTTTTTGTACTCATCTTTCCCCTTCCTAACACTACTAAGAGACTGGTTATTCGCCCTTTAGTCTCCTTTCCTTAAGTTTCTCAATCACTGAACACTTAAATCAACTATATCAAACTTAAAACAATCACTTTACACTTAATCTATACCTTGTGGTAGACAGAAGGATCTTTTTTCTTCTTCTTTTCCCTTTCTAACACTATAAAAATACTGGATAATCGCCATAAACTGTCTCTTTTCCTCACTTTTCTCAATCATTTAACATTTAATCAACTATCAAACTCAAAACAATCCCTAAGTCTTAATCTTATACCCTGTTGTGAAGAGGAATAATTTTATCTCATCTTTCCCCTTCCTAACTATTAAAAGACTGGTTATTCAGCCTTCACAATCTCCTTTCCTCATGTTTCTCAATCCCTTAACACTTAAATCAATTGTCAAACTTTACACAACTTAACTTAAAACAATCACTTTACACTTAATCTACACCCTGTGGTAAAAATACATATCTTTTTTTTTACTCATCTTTCCCCTTCCTAACACTACTAAGAGACTGGTTATTCGGTCTTTACCTTCTGTCTTCTATCCCTAATCTATACACTGTGGTAAACAAAATAGATATCCTTTTTTCTCTTCTTTTTCTCTGCCTTACACGATTAACCCCTTCACGCTTAGATCTGTCCTTTGCTATATAAAATTGTCTGTTGTTAGCCATAAAACTACGAAAGGTAACTAAATAAACCAAATTAGCTGGTGGACAACGATACTAAACAGGTCATATCTATAAAATACTGTTTATATGCACTAAAAATCGTCTAATGGTACCCAAATAACAATGGAAATTACGTTCTGGGTCTCAAGGGGTTAAAAGACGCCATTCTCCCTTCGCCGTCTCCTTTATAACGCAGCTCAGTCCCCCACGACGACAACGACCTCCTGACACACTCCTGTCGTCCCATCACCTATTGACACGACGCCATATAATCACAAACACGACGCCATGACGATGCCTCACCATTTCCAACACCGACGCCACCGCCACATAGAAAAATTTTTACTCCACGACTTTCCAGCGCTAAATATTCCTACATGTTTTAATAAAAGTAAAATATTAGGTTATTTCAGTTTAGATTTCCTTTTCGTGAAGCTTCGCGAATTCAGATTTTTGTTTTTCATGGCCTTTCATCCATTTCGGTGCCATTGAGTGTTCTCTACTCTATTTAACCCCTTGAGGCCCAGAACGTCATTTCCATTGTAATTGCGCTACCATTAGACACTTTTAATCAATGTAACTTAGCAATTTTCTATAGATATGACCTGTTTAGTACCATTGTCCACTAGATAGTTTGGTGTATTAAGTCACTTTTCGTGATTTTATGGCTAATAGATGATTTTATATAGCAAAGGAAAGATCTGGGCGTGAATGATTTAACCCCTTCACACCCAGATCTTTCCTTTGCTATATAAAATCGTCTGTTGTTAGCCATAAAATTACGAAAAGTGACTGTATATACCAGTTAAATTAGTTATTGGACAAGGATACTAAACAGGTCATATCTATAAAATACTGTTTATAGTCACTAGAAATCGTCTAATAGTACCCAAATTACAATGGAAATTACGTTGTGGGCCTCAAGGGATTAATTAATGTAAGCAATGATTTATAGCTATGACCTGTTTAGTATCCTTGTCCACTAGGTAATTTGGTATATTCAGTCACTTTTCGTAATTTTATGGCTAACAACAGATAATTTTATATGGCAAAGGAAAGATCTGGGCGTGAAGGGATTAAGGGACATTGGTGACGCCTGCTTACTGGACGGTTTGGGTACATTACTTCTGACGCACTGAATCGTACGCGGCGATATTAAACCATTCAAAACAAACTACTAAATACTACTTTTTTTCAATTATTCTTAAACATATTTATTTTAACTATCTAGTAATTAGTTGTTGATACACAATTTTTTATCTATTTATTTCTCTATATATCCCTATTTACACACACAGACACGGAGTAGTGGTGGTATTCTGTACAACTCTCTCTCTCTCTCTCTCTCTCTCTCTCTCTCTCTCTCTCTCTCTCTCTCTCTCTCTCTCTCCTCTCTCTCTCTCTCTCTCTCTCCTCTCTCTCTCTCTCTCTCCCCTCTCTCTCTCTCCTCTCTCTCTCTCTCTCTCTCTCTCTCTCTCTCTCTCCTCTCTCTCTCTCTCTCTCTCTCTCTCTCTCTCTCTCTCTCTCTCTCTCTCTCAGGCCCTGCACAGGATGGGCCGTCGATAGCACCTCTCTCGTGCTTGTCTCGGCCACTCGTTGAGGTAACATAGGTAGTGTTAAGTAAAGCCGTCCTTGCTCCTGGCCTCATGAAACACAGCCACGGCACCGAACACAGCACTCAAAAACCAGCCTCAAAAACCAGCCTCAAAAACCAGCCACATCACTAACACAGACACTCAAAAACCACATCACTCAAAAACCAGCCACATCACTAAAAACCAGCCACAACACTCAAAAACCAGCCACATCACTCAAAAACCAGCCACATCACTAAGAACCAGCCACAACACTAAAAAACCAGCCACATCACTAAAACCAGCCACAACACTAAAAACCAGCCACAACACTCAAAACCAGCACATCACTAGAACCAGCCACACACTAAAACCAGCCACATCACTAAAACCAGCCACATCACTAAAACCAGCCACAACACTCAAAACCAGCCACATCACTAAAACCAGCCACACACTAAAAACCAGCCACATCACTAAAACCAGCCACACACTAAAACCAGCCACAACACTCAAAACCAGCACACAACACTCAAAACCAGCACACAACACTCAAAACCAGCCACAACAAAACCAGCTCAAAAACCAGCCACACACTAAAACCAGCACTACAAACCACCACACACTAAACCACTCAAAAACCAGCCACACACTAAAAACCAGCACACAACTCAAAACCAGCACAACAACACTAAAAAACCAGCCACATAAAACCAGCACAACACTAAAACCAGCACACACTCAACACCAAAAACCAGCCACAACACTAAACCAGCCCAAAACAGACCACTAAAACAACACTCAAAACCACACACAGCACTCAAAAACCAGCCAACAGCACTCAAAAACACCACGCACTCAAAAACCAGCCACAACAGCTAAAAAACCAGCCTCAAAAACCAGCCACAACACTAAAAACCAGCACACAAACCAGCCTCAAAAACCAGCCACAGCACTCAAAAACCAGCCACACACTAAAACCAGCACCCAAACAGCAACACTAAAAAACCAGCTCAAAAACCAGCCACAGCACTCAAAAACCAGCCTAAAAAACCAGCCACAGCACTCAAAAACCAGCCTCAAAACCAGCCACAGCACTCAAAAACCACCT
>JACEEZ010000983.1:325000-335000 GCA_016584305.1 Chionoecetes opilio | reverse complement strand
CATATCACCTTTAACATTAATGCACAACTGTGCTATCACACTGCTTAATCTTTCACCCATTGCTCAACTCAGACTTCAACTCCGCATGCTAGTATTACCGCAAAACATGTTGCGTATTTCCCCTACACCGTATACTCTACCATATTCAGTACAAAACCATCGACATATTTTTTCTATCATTAAACCTGAATCTTCAGATTTTATACCATTGCTTTAATTCTTGTTCTATAAACTCACTAATTCCTTCCAAATTTCTGTCCCTGAGAGATCTGGATTCCGCAAACTACTGCCTTTTTCCTTTCCCTTTCTTCCTTTCCCACATTCTGATGTTCACACTCCATTTTCTTCTTCTGTTACCTGACTCCGTTCTGCATTTACAAACTATATCTTGGATGGTTCTACTACTCCTTTCCTTCCATTTTTGCTTTCCTTCCGTTCCCTTCAGACATATGACAATAAAAATAGCGTTAAAATATTATAAGATGCAGTGCTTAACCCCTTCACACCCAGATCTTTACTTGGCTATATAAATTCGCCTGTTGTCAACCATAATATTACGAAAAGTAACTGAATATACCAAATTAGTTAGTAGACAAGGATACTAAACAGGTCATATCTATAAAATCTTGCTTATAATATAATCACTCAAAAATCGTCTAATGGTAGGTAAATTACAATGGAAATTACGTTCTGGGTCTCAAGTGGTTAAGTGAATCGTCGATTAATTAAGTTAGGTTTTGATACTTAACAAGAAATGGTTTTGATACTAATATATATATAGTATCAAAACCATTTCTTGTAAAGTATCAAAAGTTAACGTAATTCTTCGACGGTTCACCAAAGTATTGCATCTCTTATGATATTTTAACGCTATCCTTCTACTCCTTTCCTTCTAATTTTGCCTTCCTTCCGTTTGCCTTAGAGACAGATAAGATCATTCAATGCACAATAAAATAAAAAATATAAAAAAAGAAAATATATACCAGTAAATCATAAATGTCACGGATATTCAACACAATAGCAAAGATTTTAACAACGATGGCACACAAACACATAACACACACACATCACACTCTTAGAAAAAAAGGGTAGGAAAAGGGTGTTTGTAGTGATGAAATACTGCTACCCTTTTTCTACCCTTACAAATATACCCTTTTGGATCGACGCAAATATACCCTTTTGCAACCCTCTCGTCTAAAAAGGGTAGATAAAGGGTAGATGAAGGGTATAATCGGCAGCAGCTACCCTCCAGCCTGGACATAGGGTTTTGAAAGGGTAGTGATGGTGCGATGTAACAATTCGACCCTTAATGTACCCCTTATTTATGAGTGTACACACCAATATTTAACTATTTCATCGGCTTAAAATAAAATTAATGTGTGTAAATTTCATCCTCAAATCATAATTGAATCCTCACCGACTAGGTTTTTCCTCTTGACTTCATCCTCCACCTATCTCCATCCCATCCCATCTCCATCACACCTCCATCTCCCTCCTCTTCTCCACATCTCACAGACAATTAATAAGGTTGAAATATCCACGAGGCTCCTGACATAATCATACAGACAATGGCCAGACAGAGTGGCGATTCATATTTAAGTTTCTCTTTAGTCGTAACAGTGACGGCGGGGGCAGTGAAGTCAGGTGCCCGCAGTCACAATATACCCTTTAATAACCTTTATAGGTGCGTGTGTGTGTGTGTGTGGAGAGAGAGAGAGAGAGAGAGAGAGAGAGAGAGAGAGAGAGAGAGAGAGAGAGAGAGAGAGAGAGAGAGAGAGAGAGAGAGAGAGAGAGAGAGAGAGAGAGAGAGAGAGAGGACCTTTACTCTTTACATTTTACAAGAATTACCGTAACTAATAGTTTCAAAGAAATGTTTATCAATAATAATATTACAGCAACATCAGCAGTGTAAAACGGTAAAACTGCAGTTTAGTACAATACTCCCTATTGACCAATACTCTCCTGACATTACTGGGGGGGCTCAGCCCCCCCAGACCCCAGTTAGATAACTAACCTAACCTGGGCATTGCTTACGTGGCCTAACCTCATTGCGGGGGCGATGCCCCCTCCAGACCCCCTTGTGTTATTTTTTCATTTCCGACGGGTGTTGTAGGGGTTAGAGATGCTGCAAATTGTCAGATCTACAAGTTGAGGACTGTTATAAGTACTACGTGCCTTGTAATGCATTGAATTGCAGTAGAACCTGTAAAGCAAGGAAGCATAAATATCGAGATGATTTACAAATGATGACTTACCTTACGTGGGTTGTGTGGATAACAGGTGGCAAAGTAACCCAGCTAGGGCCGGAAGGTTATCTTTGGTCCAGCGGCTGAATTACGTGCACTTATCATCACATCCTGAGGCAGTGAGTGGGTTGTGGGTGGCTTGAAGTGTCTTGTGAGGGCCTGCAAACACTTATCACGGCGCCACACACAAGTACCAACACGAGCGGCAGTGACAAGCAGCCTCCCCGCCCTCCCTCACACACCAACCAACATGTTCCTCGAGATATTTCAAACTCTAGGGCGATTTTTCTTGCGTCCAGGACAATATGCATGCGTTTTACCCCTCTAGAAGGTTTGTAGGAGTCATCACGAATCACGCCACAGTACTTTCAGGCCGTCACACGCACTATAATGCCTAAAACACGCCCACACATTTCAAGGCCTTCCTCATAGACCAACCTAAACGTTCGTCGAGATATGTCAAAGTGTAGGGCGATTTTTCTTGTATCCAGGACAAGATGCAGGCTTTCTTCCTCTTAAGTAGGTTTGCAGGAGCCATCACGAAGCACGCCACAGTACTTTCAGGCTGTCAAACGCACTATAAGGCCTAAAACAGGTATTCATAACCGCGCGCGCAAAACACTACCACACATTTCAAGGCCACCCTCACAGAACAACCAACATGTTCCTCGAGATATTTCAGACTGAAGAGCGATTTTTCTTGCGTCCAGGACAATATGGTGGCTTTCTTCCTGTTAAGTAGGTTTGTAGGATGCATCACGAATCACGTCACAGTACTTTCAGGCCGTCACACGCACCATAATGCCTAAAACCAAGGCCGTTTCTAATATCTTTGCCTAAAACGAGTCTTCATAACTGCGCGCGCAAAACCCTTCTCTACACATTGCCGATTTCAAGGTCACTCACGGAGGCTACCCAAGTGTTGCCAGATGTACTTGGCAATACTTCCCTCGATGTACCCTTACATACATACCACCAAATTTCCCTTGTTTACAATAGAATGTACTAGCATTATCATATTACTAGGCTTGTATGCTTACTGGTTCACCAATTGTAAGAAAATCACTCGTATAGTTTTACATATTATTGAGATTTCATGTTAATATTGCCTTGTTAATGTTCCTTGCCATGCCTTTATTTTCGTCAGTTGCCCCGTCACAGGCACTTCGCTTCACATGGCAACACTGACTTTGCTTGAGAGTTGCCAGAATCAGTCATTGTCACCCGCCTCGTCATCAGTCATCAGTCATCACTCCAGAACTTATATTACTAGGACACGGTAAGTTAACATATACACAGTTTTGTAGTGGTGTATCTAGAATCATTCCCACACTATGCTATGACTGTTGCATCACCAGGAATGAGGTTTGGTGGTGATCTTAATTACGTGAAGGGATAAACGTGGCTTCTCAAATGTCTGTCTCTGTCTTGTAGGTGTGTCTGTCTGTGTCTCGCGCTGCTCATCACTCCAGAACTTTATGTACTACGGACACGGTACGTTAACATATACCCAGTTTCATAGTAGTGTATCTAGAATTATTCCCACACTATGCTATACCTGTAACACCACCAGGATGAGTTTTAGTGGTGATCTTAATTACGTGAAGGGATAAACATGGGTGTCAGATGTCTTCTTGTCTTGTCTTGTGTCTGTCTGTCTGTCTGTGTGTCTCGCGCTGCTCATCACTCCAGGACTTATATTACTACGGACACGGTAAGTTAACATATACCAGTGTTATAATAGTGTATCTAAAATCATTCGCACACTATGCTATAACTGTAACACCATCAAGAACGAGTTTTGGTGCTGATCTAAAATTTATTGAGGTGATAAACATAGCTTCTCAGATGTTTGTCTAAAATGAAACACACTTCAACACAGCACACTATACTATCACCTCCTCTCCTCTACTCCTCTACTCCTACTCCTCTACTCCTCTACTCTTATGGAAGACTACACCACACACACAGACTCACACACTGTCTGTCACACACGCCAATAACTGCGACTCATTCGTCAGGTAGTTACTGCGGAGTCAATAGAGAGTTTAAAAGGAGGCTAGACAGCTTCATGGACGGGGATGAAAGGTGGATGCAGGTAGTGTTAAGTAACAGGAACTACCACGTGTAGGTCTCGCAGCCTCTTGTAGCTTCCTTATGTTATTATGTTATTATACACGTCATGAAGGCCCTGTGAGAGTACCCGGTAACGCCCTGGCCTTGCTCAGGAGATCTTGAATGCATACGACAAAAAATAAATAAAAGCACGCATAGCTAAGTGGCTTGTAAGACTATATAAAGACGCACTTGTAAGGACTTAGCCGCGCTTGTATCCCCGTTATTGTATGTGTTACAAGCTACAAGTCTTCACGGATGCCTGTTCATGGCTGTTCGGCAAGGCAGTCTGAGGAACAACAATAATAACAGCAACAGAAACGGATAAACGGATATGTAAGCAACATACAAAATCAATATTACTGTGAAATCCAGAGTTCTATTCGCATTTTAAATCCACTATATTTGATACGAATCTTTAAAGCAAGCATAACATTACAATCCAATCGTCTTTATCTACATTTTTATAAGAACATAATAACATAAGGGAGCTACAAGAGGCAGTGAGACCTACACGTGGTAGTTCCTGTTACTTAACACTACCTACATCCACCTTTCATCCCCCTCCATGAAATTGTCCAGCCTCATTTTAAAACTGCCTATTGACTCCGCACTAACTACCTGACGACTAACTACCTGACGACTGAGTCCCATACCAATCATTTACCACCCTATTTGTTGTTCTACCCTGATTACTAGCTAGCCGTAAGAACTTTTCCTACATCTCCTTTATTATATCCCTTGAACCACTTAAAAACTTCTATCAGATGGCCCCTTATACTCAACGTTCCTTCTTTTTTACCTTCCCTTGCCTTCAATGTAACTCGCATAGACCTTAATGATAGCGTTCCAGTAACCTAAATCACCGCCATTCAATACCTTACTCCTAGTTTTATATCTGAATCCCTACTCTACATTAATGAGCAAAATTGTCTGATGGTATGAGACTTTTCCCAACCACGGAGGGTAATTACGCGTAATCACCGGTTAGGCATCTGCTTCAAGCCCAAGTTGTGTGATTTTTCGGGCTGTTGATTATTTTGTTGAACCTCGTCTGCCCCGGAATGACCTAGCGGCGGCCCGAACGTGAATAATACGCGTCTGATGTTTATATTTCTTCCTTGGTTCCTCCTCTCTTATTTTTCGCATCGGTACATAAACAAGGCTACTTAACAAGGCCCCCCCCCACCCCACCCCACCCCCCACCCCCCTCACCCCCACCCCCATCCCCTCCCCCATCCCCTCCACACCTATCATACAACATAACAAGGCCCCCACCCCCCTCCCCCGCCCCCCGTCCCCTCCTCCCCTCCTCCTCTCCTCCCTAACACATTCATGATGGTTAACTGAGCTTACGTAAAAATAGATAAAGACAAATTATTGAAGAATCCAGAAAGGCCAATATAGTTAAACCGTAGACGTATGCATGTATGTATATATGTATATGCATATGTATGCCTTTTTCTCTTTTTTCCGTTCTTTTCAGTTACACACACACACACACACACACACACACACACACACATACAGAGAGAAAGAGAGAGATAGAGAGAGAGTGTGTGTGTGAGTGAGAGACAGACAGACACAGACAGAGACAGACAGACAGACAAACAGACGGAAAGAGAGAGAGAGAGAGAGAGAGAGAGAGAGAGAGAGGATACCTACAGGTCCTACATACCTACATATAGACAGAAAGACAGACAAATACAGGAATAGCCTATAGACTAATATTTACAACTATATTGTAAGGGCATTTAGAACAGTGTCCGGGTTACAATATATCTGAATGGTACTGCGTTAAGCTTCATGTCGGAAATTCATTGTTTACTCGTTCGCGAATTTCGGTCCTCAAAGCGGAAAGGGGGGGGCAAGGCGTGGGAGGGTGACACTCATTCTCGGGGCACATTCTCGGGGCACATTCTCGGGGCACATTAGCGGGGCACATTAGCGGGGCACATTCGCGGGGCACGTTTGCTGGCTTATGTGCTGCGTGGCTCAGGGAAGCTACTTTAGTAATGCTTTATGCGCGGCCATCTGAGGCGCAGACTGGCCCAATGGTGCTCGCTTTATGGGATGCGAGTCTTGCTGTGTTTTCACGAGGACGCAGATAAATACGCGGGAAACGAGGCGAGGACGGGAAAGAAAGGAAGGAAGGGAAAGGGATAACAGAGAATCACAGAAGAGAAGAGATGAGATAAAACTGAAGAAAAAAGGGATAGCAAACGTTAGTAAAGGTTACGAATAGTTAGATACGGGAAAATAGATAAATTCGTAGGTAAATATACGCGGGAAACGAGGCGAGGACGGGAAGGAAGGAAGGGAGAGGGATAATAGAGACTCACAGGAGAGAAGAGATTAAAACTACAGAAAAATGGAGAGGTAAGAAGCATAGAATAGGATAGAAAGCGTTAGTAAAGGTTAGCTATATACGGAAAATAGATAAATACGTAGATAAATACGCGGGAAACGAGGCGAGGACGGGAAGGAAGGAAGGGAAAGGGATAATAGAGACTCACAGGAGAGAGAAGAGATTAAAACTAAAGAATAATGAAAAGGTAAGGATAGATAGCATAAGTAAAGGTATAGATAGATAAATACCTAAATAGCAAATAGATAAATACGTAAATAGGGGGAAATAAGGCAAGGTAAGGAAGGAAGGAAGGAAGAGGGATAACGGTAAATCACAGAAGAGAAAAGATGAAACTGCACATTATTAAAAAGGTTTAGGAGAGAAAGCATGAGTAAAGGTTTATTGATCGGTTTAATGAGTATGATTGGCGGACATTATTTTATTTCCGTCTTGCCTGAATAACAAAATCAATTCTATGTTGGTGATGATAATATTTCACTATTTAGGGAGTTTCGTGCACAAGTTGTTTCGTACCCAGGTTTTGTTAGTTGTTTCGTACACTGATTTTGAGTTTTTTCGTACATACCTGGTGTCGTTTCGTAAGTCTAGTAGTCAAGTTCAACTATTCATTGTGTGAAGAGCGATTAGGTTAGCTGGATAGACGGTGACGATGCCTTCTTGAATTCATGATTGTGGGTAGTGCCAATGAAGAAAAAGAGGAAGAAAGACTAGGAAAGGAAGAAAAAAGAGGAAGAAAGACTAGGAAAGGAAGAAAAAAGAGGAAGAAAGGATAAGAAAGGAAGAAAAAGAGGAAGAAAGACTAAGAAAGGAAGAAAAAGAGGAAGAAAGGATAAGAAAGGAAGAAAAAGGAGGAAGAAAGGATAAGAAAGGAAGGAAAAAAAAAAAGAAAGGAGGAGGAAAAGGAAAGGATAAGAAAGGAAGAAAAAAAGGAGGAAGAAAGGATAAGAAAGGAAGAAAAAGGAGGAAGAAAGGATAAGAAAGGAAGAAAAAAGAGGAAGAAAGGATAAGAAAGGAAGAAAAAAGAGGAAGAAAGAGTAAGAAAGGAAGAAAAAGAGGAAGAAAGATAAGAAAGAAAAAAAAAGAGGAAGAAAAGGATAAAGAAAGAAAGGAAAAAAAGAGAAAAAAGACTAGAAAGGAAGAAAAAAGAGAAAAAAAAGAAAAAAAAGAAAGGAAGAAAAAAAAGAGGAAGAAAGGATAAGAAAGGAAAAAGAAAAAGATAAGAAAGAAAAAAGAGAAAAAGACTAAGAAAGGAAGAAAAAAAAAGAAGGAGGAAAAAAGATAAGAAAGGAAAAGAAAGAAGAAAAGAGGAAGAAGAAAAAAAAGAAAGGAAAGAAAAAAGGAGGAAAAAGAAAGAAGGATAAAGAAAGGAAGAAAAAAGAGGAAGAAAGATAAGAAAGGAAGAAAAAAGAGGAAGAAAGACTAAGAAAGGAAGAAAAAAGAGGAAGAAAGACTAAGAAAGGAAGAAAAAAGAGGAAGAAAGACTAAGAAGAAAGAAAAGAAAAAAGAGAAGAAAGATAAGAAAGGAAAAAGAAAAAAAGAGGAAAAAGAAGAAAGACTAAGAAAGGAAGAAAAAAAAGAGGAAAGAAAGAACAAAAAGAAGAAAAAAGAAGAAGAAAGAGAAAGTAAAAAGAAGAAGAAAAAAGGAAGAAAAAGACTAAGAAAGAAAAAAGAAAAAGAGAAGAAAGATAAGAAAGGAAAAAAAGAGGAAAAGACAAGAGAAGAAAAAAGAGGAAGAAAAAGAGAAAAAAAAAAAGGAAGAAGAGAGAAAAAAAGAGGAAAAAAAGGAAAAACTAAGAAAGAAGAAAGAAAAAGAGAAAGAAAAGAAAGACTAAGAAAGAAGAAAAAGAGGAAGAAGAAAGGAAAAAAAAGAAGAAGGAAGAAAAAGAAAGACTAAAGAAGAAAAAAAGAAAAAGAGAAAAATGAGAAAGGAAAGAAAAAAAAAAAGAAGAAGAAAGTAAGAAAGAAGAAAAAAAAGAGGAAGAAAGACTAAAGAAAGGAAAAAAAAAAGAAAAAGGAAGAAAGAAGAGAAGAAGAAAAAAAGAGGAAGAAGAATAAGAAAGGAAGAAAAAAAGAAGGGAAGAAAGACTAAGAAAGGAAGAAAAAGAGAAGAAAACTGAAGAAGAAAAAAAAAAGAGGAAGAAAGCAGAAAGAAGAAAAAGGAAGAAAGGAAGAAAAAAGTGGAAGAAGGAAGAAAAAAGAGAAGAAAGACTAAGAAAGGAAGAAAAAAGAGGAAGAAAAACTGAGAAAGGAAGAAAAAGAGGAAGAAAGGATAAGAAAGGAAGAAAAAAGAGGAAGAAAGGAAGAAGAAAAAAGGGGAAAAGGAAGAAAAAGAGAAGAAGAAAGGAAAGAAGAGGAAGAAGAAAAGAGGAAGAAAATAAGAAAGGAAAAAAAAGAGGAAGAAAGATAGAAAGGAAAAAAAAGAGAAGAAGATAAGAAAGGAAGAAAAAGAGGAAGAAAACTAAGAAAGGAAGAAAAAAGAGAAGAAAGAGGAAAGGAAGAAAAAAAGAGGAAGAAAGAAGAAAGAGAAATAGGGAAAAAAAAAAGAAAAAAAAAGGAAAGAGAAGAAAAAAAGAGAGAAAAGAAAGGAAGAAAAAGAGGAAGAAAAAGGAAAACTAAGAAAAAGAAAAAGAGAAAAGATAGAAAAAAAAGAGGAAGAAAGAAGAAAGGAGAAAAAAAGAAGACAAGAAAGGAAAAAAAAAGAAGAAAACTAAGAAGAAAGAAAAAAAAGAAAAGACTAAAAGGAAGAAAAGAAAGAAAGGATAAGAAAGAAAAAAAAGAGAGAAAGAAGAAAGGATAAGAAAAAATAATAAAGAAAGAAAGAAGAGAAATGAGGAAGAAAGACTAAGAAAGGAAGAAAAAAGAAGAAGAAAGGAAGGGGAGGAAGGAAGAAAAAAGACAGGAAGAGAGAGAGTAAGACAGGAAAAAAAAAAATAAGAACGGTAGCTGAAAATAGACAGACAGAAAAAGAAGGCGAGAAAGAAAGATAATGGAAAATATTATAGAGAAAAAGTCAAGTTATTAAGATAAGATAATATTTGCGATATGCCAACGGATAGCACAACCTTTTTCTTCCATAATATTTGAGCATTGATACTAGATAAACTAACAACATATAGGATACACAAACAACAATCTAACACACTTAAAACAAACAATCCTAACTTTCTAAACGTATTACCAACCTAAAATGGAGAGAGAGAGAGAGAGAGAGAGAGAGAGAGAGAGAGAGAGAGAGAGAGAGAGAGAGAGAGAGAGAGAGAGGAGAGAG
>JACEEZ010000983.1:307500-320000 GCA_016584305.1 Chionoecetes opilio | reverse complement strand
CTTTTATCCTGTCTTATCCTATGTTTCCTCTTCATTAAAAGCCTATCTTACGCTTCTATAGGCCGTTTATCTATCTGTAGGGGAGAGCGGGGCAGGTTGCATCGAGGGTAGGTTGCATCATTGCCTCTAACTCGCATTAACTTTTATTATTATTATTATTGTTGTAGTTGTAGTAATAGTAGTTTATAGTAGTAGTAGTAGTAGTAGTAGTAGTAGTAGTAGTAGTAGTAGTAGTAGTAGTAGTAGTAGTAGTAGTAGTAGTAGTAGTAGTAGTAGTAGAAGTAGTAGAAGTAGAAGTAGAAGTAGTAGAAGTAGTAGTAGTAGTAGTAGTAGTAGTAGTAGTAGTAGGGGAGAGCGGGGCAGGTTGCATCGAGGGTAGGTTGCATCATTGCCTCTAACTCGCATTAACTTTTTTTATTATTATTATTATTGTAGTTGTAGTAGTAGTAGTAGTAGTAGTTTATAGTAGTAGTAGTAGTAGTAGTAGTAGTAGTAGTAGTTTTGTAGTAGTAGTAGTATAGTAGTAGTAGTGTATAGTAGTAGTAGTAGAAGTATAGAAGTAGAAGTAGAAGTAGTAGATAGGTAGTAGTAGGTAGTAGTAGTAGTAGTAGTAGTAGTAGTAGTAGTAGTAGTATGTAGTATTAGTAGTAGTAGTAGTAGTAGAAGTAGAAGTAGAAGTAGAAGTAGTAGAAGTAGTAGTAGTAGTAGTAGTAGTAGTAGTAGTAGGGGAGAGCGGGGCAGGTTGCATCGAGGGTAGGTTGCATCATTGCCTCTAACTCGCATTAACTTTTTTTTATTATTATTATTATTGTAGTTGTAGTAGTAGTAGTAGTAGTAGTAGTAGTAGTAGTAGTAGTAGTAGTAGTAGTAGTATTAAGACGATGTACGTGCGAGTTAGAGGCAATGATGCAACCTACCCTCGATGCAACCTGCCCCGCTCTCCCCTAAGTGACAAGAAATGAGTAATTATTAAAAAAAAAAATATATATAAATAAAAAGGTGGAATGGTCGTGATTTTCGATTTATACGTCTTAAATAAAATAGAAATATAATAAATAATAAAATCAAATCAAAATAAAATAATCAGACTTGTATAAAATGCATGATCAGTGAATAACTATTTGCATGATATTGTGTAGTATAATCTTTAGTCAATGGAATATTCCTTTATTATTAATTTAACAGACAGTTCTGATAAAATAGGCTACGTCTTTATTTATCTTTCTTATTAAAACAGTACACTCTTAGAAAAAAAGGGTAGGAAAAGGGTAGAAAAAGGGTGTTTATAGTGATGAAATACTGCTACCCTTACAAATATACCCTTTTGCAACCCTAAATATACCCTTTTCAAACCCCAAATGTACCCTTTCTCAACCCTCTCGTCTAAAAAGGGTAGATAAAGGGTAGATGAAGGGTATAATCAGCAGCATCTACCCTCCAGCCTGGACATAGGGTATAAAAAGGGTAGTGATGGTGCGATGTAACAATTCTACCCTTAATATACCCCCCATTTCTGAGAGTGTACGTGATATATTTATGTTCCTTTGATAGTTATTGTTACATTATTTAATACTATAGGTAATACATACGAGTGTATAATGATGTATGCCTACCGGTAGTGTATGAAGCTAAAGTGATAGGAATGAACTGTATACTACTACTAATTTTAACTGTATACTAATCAATTGTAGTATACTTATTTTATACTAGAATTAATATCTATAGGAATATATAAAAATATACACAGACCTACCGCAATATATAAAGCTTAGGAAATAGATGCAAATATACACAGGCCTAGTATAAAATGCTTAGGTTATGTCATGGCTTTATGTAGCATAGTATAATATAGTACACTCTCATAAATAAGGGGTATATTAAGGGTAGAATTGTTACATCGCACCATCACTACCCTTTTTAAACCCTATGTCCAGGCTGGAGGGTAGATGCTGCCGATTATACCCTTCATCTACCCTTTATCTACCCTTTTTAGACGAGAGGGTTGAGAAAGGGTACATTTGGGGTTTGAAAAGGGTATATTTAGGGTTGCAAAAGGGTATATTTGTAAGGGTAGCAGTATTTCATCACTATAAACACCCTTTTTCTACCCTTTTCCTACCCTTTTTTTCTAAGAGTTTATAGTATAGTATAGTATATAGTATAGTATTATGGCATTTCTTTAGCGTGTTTTACTGTTTTTTATTTGAAAATATTATAGAACAAACATTTACGAAGATTACAGTATATCATATATACTGATAAACCAGTCTATATGATCCGTATATATATATATGAATCCGAGCGGCCCTCCGACTTCGGGCCCTTGTGCGACAGACCGATATTCCGTGCGCAGTCCAGGTATACAGTGGTCTAGGGTTATGTAGATAAATTTATAATAGTATACAGAGGTGCATCGACGGTTAAGTATTTTAATTTGGCGGGACTCTGACTCATCCCGTATAATGCCTCAAGGCTATATTTATATACTCATATAATTTCACATGTTATTTTTTGATACCGTAATAGTTTTATCTAAATATATATTAATAAATCATTTATCTAATAACTGAGAACGACCCGTTTAAATAAGGTGGAGTTATCAAGATGGCGGATACTTGGCTTAACTATAGAATTAATGATCTATCTATTTTAATATGTATCTATGGGAGGCTGGGTGGCGGAGATATTATGTATTAAATAATAAATCTAATAACTGCCAACGACCCGGTTAGATAAGGTGGAACTACAAAAATGGCGAATACTTGGCATAACTATAGAATTAATGATCTATCTATTTTAATATGTATCTATGGGAGGCAGCCATTTTGGTTTGCCATTTTGTGTGTATGTCCCGGGGTAGATTCCGTGTTTCTGATATTATTGCATCGCCCAGGGACTATACTCTACTGTTCGGGTCTTGAGAGGTGCACTAAGGTATGTTGAGGTATTAAACTATGTCGCGCGATATGTAAATCATGGGTGTGTATGTTTAAAAGCAAGATATAGGTGGTGTGAAGTGTAGTGTGCAGATTACGTCATGTTAGGGTGGTGGTAAGCAATATTGAGGTTTATGTAGTTATTGCGTTGGGGTTACTATTCCTTGTGGGGGTTTTAAGGGGTGGTATGCGTGACCTTGAAGAGTGTACAGGGGCGTGAGGGTGTTTTTTAATTGGTTATGTGTTTTTTTCTTCTCTCTCTCTCTCTCTCTCTCTCTCTCTCCTCTCATCTCTCTCTCTCTCTCTCTCTCTCTCTCTCTCTCTCTCTCTCTCTCTCTCTCTCTCTCCTCTCTCTCTCTCTCTCTCTCTCTCTCTCTCTCTCTCTCTCTCTCTCTCTCTCTCTCTCTCTCTCTCTCTCTCTCTCGCTTACATTTATAAAATATATGGTTAATGACATTAGCTATCATATTTCCTTACATATATTACACTACATATATTCCCCACAAATAACACAGAAAGTAGGACGTGTTAGTTCATGTTGTGTCCTGTCAAAATAACATTACATACGTCTCCATGCGCTACACGTATATTCTTACTGTGATCATTTAGTATTTTTCTTATTTTTGATGATGGAATTAGTGGATTACTGATTATTATGAAATGTCTCGCATATGATTTGGTGAACTGTTTAGTGTTTACTAGAGTGTTTATACAGTAAAGGCTGATTCACACTATACCGGCGTCTCATCACCTCACCATACACTCTCATAAATAAGGGGTATATTAAGGGTAGAATTGTTACATCGCAGCATCACTACCCTTTTTATACCCTATGTCCAGGCTGGAGGGTAGATGCTGCCGATTATACCCTTCATCTACCCTTTATCTACCCTTTTTAGACGAGAGGCTTGAGAAAGGGTATATTTGGGGTTGGAAAAGGGTATATTTAGGGTTGCAAAAGGGTATATTTGTAAGGGTAGAAAAAGGGTAGCAGTATTTCATCACTACAAACACCCTTTTTCTACCCTTTTCCTACCCTTCTTTTCTAAGAGTGTACATTCAAACACATTGTAAATAGCCAGATGAACACCGAACTTCCTATGGTGGACGAAACTATTTTTTTCTGGTGAGTTTTGATATGTTATGAATTAATCTGCTAACCGCTTCTGTCGCAAATCACGTTTGTGTGTGTGTGTGTGTGTGTGTGTGTGGTTTGCAACAAAACTGACAAAAAAGCAAATTGAACCTAACCGAACCTATACCTAACCTAACCCTTACCTTACCTAACATAACCTATACCTAACGTAACCTATACCTAACCTATACCTAAACCTAACCTAACCTAACCTAACCTTTACCTAACAAAACAAAACAAAATATTTGCGACAGAAACGGTTAGCAGATTAATTCAAAACACATCAAAACTCACCAGAAAAAAATAGTTTCGTCCACCAAAGTGAATTCGGTGTTCATCTGGAATAATACCTAACACACGGACGTATTCACACACACTCAGAAATAAGGGGTATATTAAGGGTAGAATTGTTACATCGCACCATTACTACCCTTTTTATACCCTATGTCCAGGCTGGAGGGTAGATACTGCTGATTATACCCTTCATCTACCCTTTATCTACCCTTTTTAGACGAGAGGGATGAGAAAGGGTACATTTGGGGTTGGAAAAGGGTATATTTAGGGTTGCAAAAGGGTATATTTGTAAGGGTAGCAGTATTTCATCACTACAAATACCCCTTTTCTACCCTTTTCCTACCCTTCTTTTCTAAGAGTGCACCCAACGGTCCGCCACCATCGCGGCTCCTCACATCACCGATCTGTCACGTTACGGTGTCTCGGTAAGAATATTTTGACGTAATGTGACGGTGCCATAAAAGGTAAAGATAGGGGTATACGCTATGCTGCGCGTGGCCTTGGTGCTCATCTCCGTCGCATTAGCATGTGAGCCTGTGGTGGATATCTGGTAGGCTAGGTATAACATTTTTATTTTATTTTCTAATAGACTATATTTTGTTTACTTTTCTTATATTTGTTTTATATTGCATACCATTTTGTAGATGATTCATGATTATTTAGAGAATAAGATGATAAATGAAAGTAAAGTATGTTACGTTGTAGGTCTATGGTGGTTATCTGATAGGCTGCGTATAAATGTTTTGTACTTTTCTTTCCAGGGAGCTTTTGTCAGACGGAATAGAACTTAGAGTGTTTTTGGACCATACATATTATATCAGAGGATGTTTGATCAAGCGGAGGTGCTGTGACATTAACGGAGATGAAAATTACTACTTACAAAACTATCAGCTTATTTGACTACCTACTACTACATCGAGACCTACTGACATTCCTCCATTCGGTAAGTACAAAATTATCCCTTACTTACTTTCTACCGTAGATAACACTAAAGTCGCCAGGACAATGTTTCTCTTCTATTTACAGACGTTTGGTGGCGTTCATACTTACATTTCTACATCCATGACTTCAGGAAAGTTAGAAGGAGCTATCTGGAGAGTCTGTCATTTGGTGTCTTCATCTGTGTCATATTATGGCTATAAATGAACAAATTACAAAAATATCACCCAAGTGGAAACATAAGTAATGGCTACACTAAGGTCGCCAGCTATTGTTTATGTCCTCTCCCGCCCGTAAGGTGATGAGCTGTTGTCGTCGTCGCTCGAAAAAATAACGAGTAGTGAAATTTGAAGCAGTTTATACTTGCAGATAGATACAAAGCATAAAACAACACTGAAACAGGGTAGATTATAGTCATGATATAAACTACTGTGTATCATCTTCAGTGGCACATACAAATCAGTGGTGATGCCTATAGTAATTCGTAATATATGGCGACTGGCGACATCAATGCAGGTGGCGACTATAGTGTTATCTATGGTACTACTTATTATTACTTACAAAACTATTAACCTATTTGACTATGCACTACATCGAGACCTACTTACATTTCTCCATACGGTAAGTACAAAATGTTTAATCCTTTAATATTTTACTGTTTTGATGCTATGATTTTAGTTTGCAAAATCATGTTTTTTTTGTTTTTCTTACAACTCAAAGGACTGGCCAAGGGTTAAAAAAAGAAAAAAGAAGCCCGGTAGCTGCCAGTCCTTATAAAAAAGACAGTAAGAGATGTACACTTTTTATTGGTGGCAGTCGTGTATCAAGGAATCTGACCTATTTTGCTGTTAAATAGAAGCTTAATACTAAGTTCTAGTCACCTTAAGAGTTGAACTTTTGTTCCTCATTTGATTTATTTATCTAAATATGTATTTATTTTTCTTGGACAAAGTTTACCTATGGAATTGAAGTGAGCTTGTATTTTTAGTACATAGTTCTTGTTCACATAGTTGTGCACATTTATACAGGACCAGTTATTTTTACATTAAGAGAAAGAGAAAAAAAATCATCACGTCTTGATTTAAGCTATGAAACAGACACGCATTACCAACTGAAAAGAATAATGAACAAGAAAAAACTGATATATTGTACATACCGCTATTGTAATTACTATTATCATTATTATCGTAATGCAATATGAATATAATGAAGAATGAAGGGTAATGAATTAAGAAAAATATACAAACCACCTTAGAGTAACGCGCGATATATCAACAACAGGTCACTTTTTCCCCTCAAAACAGAGTGAAGTGACAATGAATTAAGAAAAATAGATAAGCCGCTATAGAGCAATGTAATATATATCAACAAGAAGTAAATTTCCCTTCTCAAAACAGATTGCAATGGCGACGAATTGAACTATGTATAGGCTTGTCTTTTCCTAGTTGTGAGGTAAGAGAAATAAGTAAAAAATAAATAAACCACCTTAGAGTAATGGACGATATATCAACAAGTAAATTTCCTCCTCAAAACAGCAGTGGCGTCCCCCTTAGAGCCATTTAGGAGGGCGTCCGCTGCAGGGGCTGACCTAATGGCGTTCCCTCCCGCCGTCCTACCTCGCCTTCATCCGTCTTGTAAAAATATTAAATTCATTCAGTGGGTGAGTGTCGCCTGGTCCTCGCGAAGCTGTGGCCACGCATGCAAATAGCTCCTTTGGGCCCGCTCGCCTACTGGAGGGTGTTTGTTTAGCCCGTTATCAGGGAGAGTCTTGTGTACGACAACCGTGCCACCGACACCCGCCGCTGCCGACCCTCTGTCATGGGGCGGGGGGGTTCGGGAGGGATTCTGGGTGGATACGGAAAGGGGTCGGGGGCCGTTCGGGGGATGTACTGGAGGATACGGGGGGTGTTCGGGAGGGTTAGGCTGGGGCGCAGGAAGGGTGCTGGAGGTGTGCAGGGTGGGGTCGGGAAGGTATCGGGAGGTATGCGGGAGGGATGCGGGTTGGGTTTGGGGTGGGTTCGGGAGGGATGCGGGGTAAGTTCGGGAGGGTATCGGGCTGGGTTCGGTAGGGGTTTGGGGGTGCATACGGGAGGGATACGGGTTGGGTACGGGTGGGATCGGGAGGGATGCGGGGGGCGGCGCGTACCACTGGCGATGCACAAGACCTAAATAGTGTGTAAGGGAGAACTATGAAGAGATATTAACGGCAGGACTGTTTTTCTTGGTTATTTTTTCAGTGTTCGTATCTTCGCCATTAGTTTCCTTATCTTTTTAGTGGTGCATTATCGTGTTTTTTTTCTGAATTCATTTCTTCGCCATTGATTTCGATATCTTTTGGGTGTGTATTATCGTTTTTTTTTTCTTTATTTATTTCTTCGCCATTAATTTCGCTACTTTTTTTTTTTTTTTTTACATGTATTATCATTTCAATTTTTCATCATCCTATAACTTCGCCCTTCTCGTAAGCTTAAAGGGGTTCTTGCAGCATTCCTTTTATTAATATATTTTTAGTGTGTAGTATCATTTATATAATTTTGTTATTCTCATTAATTTGCTATTTTTTCTTCGTATTTTTAGCATTATATTCAATTTAATTTAGCTCATTATATATTCTAGCATTATATAATTTAGCTCATTATATATTCTAGCATTATATAATTTAGCTCATTATATATTCTAGCATTATATAATTTAGCTCATTATATATTTTAGCATTATATAATTTAGATTTAGTTAATTTTTTTCTTTTTTTTTCTTCAATACATAATTTCACTCCACTCGAAAGCCTACAGGTGGGTCTTTTAGCGTTCCTTTTACTACAAATAAATCAGTAAAACGTACTTGTCAATAAGAGTTTCATATCATCAAAAGGTATATTACTACTGAATGAAAATATAACATCATTTGTATTTCACGATATCTGTAATCAGTACTACTTGCTATCAATAAGAATTTGATATCATAAAAAAACTAAACGGGATGAAAAAACACCTGCATTGTATTTTACGATATCTGTTTTATCACCTCATATTTCATCAATCATTAGTATATAAATGTCATCATCAAAACACTATGAAATATTTTACGATGTCCAGGAACGTGAGACTCATTATCATAATTGCCTCCCATCATGCAATCATCATAAGTATTAATAGCTTTGATTATTGTGCGATATATTTGTGGTGTGGATAAGTAAGGATGTTCATCAAAGTCCCGCGCGGCTGCCATAGTCACTACCTCAGCCGCCTGGAGCTCGCCTGATCGATGCTTAGTAAACACGACAGGTGAAGGGAGTATTGGAGACTAGAGTTGCTATTGAGTGCTTTATATATAGAAGCCTTGTTCCTATACTGAAATGAAGGTTAAGGTATATATCATTTAAGGGATGTGTTTTTATTGGAGAGAGAGAGTGCGTGAGTGCGTGAGTGCGTGAGTGCGTGAGTGAGTGAGTGAGTGAGTGAGTGAGTGAGTGAGTAAGAGAGAGAGAGAGCGAGAGAGAGCGAGAGAGAGAGAGAGAGAGAGAGAGAGAGAGAGAGAGAGAGAGAGAGAGAGAGAGAGAGAGAGAGAGAGAGAGAGAGGAGAGAGAGAGAGAGAGAGAGAGAGAGAGAGAGAGAGAGAGAGAGAGAGAGAAGAGAGAGGAGAGAGAGAGAGAGAGAGAGAGAGAGAGAGAGAGAGAGAAGTGTAGTTAAATATTGGGAGAAGTGTTTGCAATAGCTATAGAGAAAAATAAACAAAAGTGTAAAAACCAAACGAGAAACCAAATTTAGTACAAAATCAGTAAAATAATATAAAACTTCAATGCATTCGAGTCAAATCTTAAGAAAAAAAAAGTGTGTGACAAGAAAAAACAAGAAGACAGATAGAAATGAATCTAATTAATTTCGATAGTCAAGTAAAGATGAAGAAGGAATAACTCTACATCGTATTATTGCGTACAGACACACATTGCCTTTCCAGTCAAGAGACGACAAGACAAAAAAAGGCTTGACAAGAAAAAAAACAGAAAAAACATAGGAATTAATCTATATAAATGTTCTATAGTCATATATAGAAGATAAGAAATAACTCTCTATTGGATAGACACACGTTGCTTTTCCAATCAAGAGCAATCATCAAATATTTCACTCGCTTCAGTTCTCGCTTCAGTTCTTGCTTCAGTTCTCGCTTCAGTTCTCGCTTCAGTTCTCACTTCAGTTCTCGCTTCAGTTTTCGCTTCAGTTCTCGCTCCAGTTCTCGCTTCAGTTCTTGCTACAGTTCTCACTTTAGTTCTCGCTTCAGTTCTCGTTTCAGTTCTCGCTTCAGTTCTCGTTTCAGTTCTCGCTTCAGTTCTCACTTCAGTTCTCGCTTCAGTTTTCGTTTCAGTTCTCTCTTCAATTCCCGCTTCAGTTCTTGCTCCAGTTCTCGCTTTAGTTCTCGCTTCAGTTCTCGTTTCAGTTCTCGCTCCAGTTCTCGCTTTAGTTCTCGCTTCAGTTCTCGCTTCAGTTCTCGCTTCAGCTCTCGTTTCAGTTCAGTTCTTGCTTCAGTTCTCGCTCCAGTTCTCGCTTCAGTTCTCGCTTCAGTTCTTGCGTTTCTCAGCCCAGTTCTCGCTTCACTTCTCGCTTCAGTTCACGCTCCAGTTCTCGCTTCAGTTCTCGGTCCAGTACTCGCTTCAGTTCTCGCTTCAGTTCTTGCGTTTCTCAGCCCACCATCCAGACCTTTCATCGGCGTCAAATAAGCTAAAAAATAATAAGGAGGAGGAAATCTGGTTTAAAAAAATGCGAATCTGTGTAAAAAAATCCATCTTAGCTCAACGTCCAAGTTTAACAAGGGAAGTTTGCAGATATGAGACGAATTTTTCTACACTCCTGATAAAAACGCATTGGAATTTTCACGAGTTTTCGAAATATCAAAATTAATGTTGAAATATTTCATCCCGAAACCTTCTCTTGTGCTAATTGGGAATCCTGCAGTTTTTACTTTCTCATCTTTCTTTTAAGACCCATTCCTCTCTCTTTTTCTTAACCCTTCCTTTAGCTTTCTCTCTCTCTCTCTCTCTCTCTCTCTCTCTCTCTCTCTCTCTCTCTCTCTCTCTCTCTCTCTCTCTCGCTCTCGCTCTCGCTCTCGCTCTCGCTCTCGCTCTCGCTCTCGCTCTCGCTCTCGCTCTCGCTCTCGCTCTCGCTCTCGCTCTCGCTCTCGCTCTCTCCTCTCCTTCTCTTCTCTCTTTTCCCCCTCTTCTCTCTCTTTTTCCCCTCTTCTCTCTCTCTTTCCCCCCTCTTCTCTCTTTTTCCCCTCTCTTCTCTCTCTTTCCCCTCTCTTCTCTCTCTTTCCCCTCTCTTCTATCTTTTCCCCTCTCTTCTCTCTTTTTCCCCTCTCTTCTCTCTCTTTCCCCTCTCTTCTCTCTCTTTCCCCCTCTCTTCTATCTTTTCCCCTCTCTTCTCTCTCTTTTCCCTCTCTTCTCTCTCTTTCCCCCCTCTTCTCTCTTTTCTCCCTCTCTTCTCTCTCTCCTTTCCCCTCTCTTCTCTCTTTTTCCCTCCTCTCTTCTCTCTCTTTTTCCCCTCTCTCTCTCTTTTTCCCCCTCTCTTCTCTCTTTTTTTCCCTCTCTTCCTCTTTTTCTCCTCTCTTTTTCCCTCTCTTCTCTCTTTTTCCCCTTCTTCTCTCCTTTCCCCCTCTTTATCTCTATTTCCCCTCTCTTCTCTTTTTCCCTCTATTTTTCCCCTCTATTTCTCTTTCCCCCTCTCTCTCGCTCTCTCTTTCCCACTCTCTTTTCCCCTCGTCTCTATTTGCCCCTCCTCTCTCTTTTCTCTTCCTCTCATTTTTCCCCTCTCCTTTTCTTTTCCCCCTCCTCTCTCTTTTCCCTTTCTCTCTCTTATCTTTTTCCCTCTCTTCTCTACTTTTTCCCTCTTATCTTTTTCCCCTCTCTCTATTTCCCCTCTCCTTCTATCTTTTCCCCTCTTCTCTCTCTCTTTTCCCCTCTTCCTCTCTCTTTTCCCTCTCCTCTCTCTCTCTAATACTTCCTACATCTTTTCTCCTCCTTCCTCCTTCTTCCTCCTTTCTTTCCCTCCCTCTCTATCCCTTCGGCATTCCTCTCGCCCCCCCATGTAATACCTTTCGATTCCCCGCCGAGAACCATTGCCATCCTCTCATTTCTCTCTCTCATTTCTCTCTCTCTCTCTCTTCTCTCTCCTCTCTTTCTCTCTCTCTCTCTCTCTCTCTCTCTCTCTCTCTCCTCTCCTCTCTCTCTCCATACTCTCTGCCTAACTTCTGTATTTGTTCTGTCTGTCTTCTACCTTTCTCTGTTGTCTCTCTCTCTCTTTCTCTCTCTCTATCTCTCTCGCTCTCTCTCTCTCAGTCCTTCTGTATTTGTCTGATTTTTGTCTGTCTTCTACTGTAACTCTCCTCTCTCTCTCTTCTTCTCTCTCTCTCCTCTTCTCTCTCTCTCTCTGCTCTCTCTCTCTCCTCTCTCTCTCTCTCTCTCTCTCTTCTCTCTCTCTCTCTCTCTCTCTCTCTCTCTCTCTCTTATTCTCTCTCTCTGTCCGTCTTTCATCTATTTGTCTGAGTTCTCTCTCTCTCTCTCTCTCTCTCTCTCTCATCTCTTATCTCTCACTCATCTCTCTCGGAAGGACTCGCGTGTCATTATCGCCTCTCTTTAGACAAGCGCCTCCTTCCTGAAACCCTTCCTCCGAGTCTCCTGAAAACAACACCATCCTTACAAAAAGTCAAATTGGTTATACTACACCAACACACACACGCTCGTCTATCACCCTTCTCTCTCACTGAAGACTTACACGCAACCTCGACGACGCAATACTTCTTCAGTCGACACGGGTCTTAAATATCCCACCGCTGCCACCAATGCTGTACACCCTTAATTATCCCACCGCTGCCACCATTTATGTACCGTAAGGTGGGAAGGTGCGAGTCTTAATTACTCCGGAGAGACAAGACAGATAGACGCCACCACCACTGCTTCCTCGTTCTCTCCTGCTCCATATAGTCAGGGTTACGACACTTGCACCTCTGTATCACCTGTGTACCAATCCTTCTAAGAGCGCCGCTGAGGAGACATGGGGTGTGTGTGTGTGTGTGTGGGAACCGGTGACTGCATAATGACGTGAGGACTAAAACACGGTGGTGATTTACTTTACTTTACTCTCCTTTACCTGCCGCCTGCTCCTCCTCTCTTCCTAATGACTTGGGACTCACTCACCTTTTACCTG
>JACEEZ010000983.1:297500-300000 GCA_016584305.1 Chionoecetes opilio | reverse complement strand
TCGTGGAGAGGATTGGAGAGCTGTGTCGACGCTGTGATATGTTAACCAATACCGTGAGGGGAAACACCACCGCTCACACGTACCCATTACCACACAATAAGAAAGACACCCATACTATCTTTCCTCCGCCCGGGGATCGAACACGGGACTTCCGGTTGTAAGCCGAGCGTGCTAACCACTACACTACAGAGTTCCCACACACACACACACACACACACACACACACACACCACACACACACACACACACACACAGACAGTCACACACACACACACACACACACACACACACACACACACACACACACACACACACACACACACACACACACACACACACACACACACACACACACACACACACACACACACACACACACACACACACACACACACACACACACACACACACACACACACACACACACACACACAGTACCTATGGGCCCATTTAGTCTGAGAAAGAACACAGTCTCACCAGGTGGCTTCAAGTGCCTACAATATCTACCAATGCTCACCCATAGAATTCGGTTTTAGTGGTTTTTTTCCTTCAATATAAAAACACACAACGTTAATCTTAGTATTCGTGAGCACCATTGGCTGTCTGAAACACTATATACATCCACTATTCCGTTATTATTTATCGTTATTTATTTAGTTATTGCTATTAGTTATATTAGTTATTAATTTAGTTATTTATATTAGTGATTTATTTAGCGTTATTGTTAATGTTACCCTTCTTATTGCTATAGTGACTTATATAGACTTATTTAAAAAGACTTATTTCTATAGTGACTTATATAGACTTATTTAAATAAACTTATTCTATTTTGCCTTATTTTTGTGGCTGACTTTTCTCACTGAATTGTATCTTTATTTGCATTTCTAGTTTTTTTTTCCTATTAACCCAAAATGTTGTGATGAGCAGGCTGGTTTCAATTTTATATATTTTAATATTTGACTCCATTTGGATTATTTGACTTGGATTAATTATTTAGTAATCTTAGATATCGTTGTGTGTGTGTGTGTGTGTGTGTGTGTGTGTGTGTGTGTGTGTGTGTGTGTGTGTGTGGTGTGTGTGTGTGTGTGGTGTGTGTGTGTGTGGTGTGTGTGTGGTGTGTGTGTGTGTGTGGTGTGTTGTGTGTGTGTGTGTGTGTGTGTGTGTGTGTGTGTGTGTGTGTGTGTGTGTGTGTGTGTGTGTGTGTGTGTGTGTGTGTGTGTGTGTGTGTGTGTGTGTGTGTGTGTGTGTGTGTGTGTGTGTGTGTGTGTGTGTGTGTGTGTGTGTGTGTGTGTGTGTGTGTGTGTGTGTGTGTGTGTGTGTGTAGAATAGAATAGAATAGAATAGAATAGAATAGAATAGAATAGAATAGAATAAAATTTATTATGTGTGTGTGTGTGTGTGTGCATCTCGTCGTCCATTTGCACAACAACAAAAGTAAAAAAAATGTCTTAGTTAAAACAAAAATCAAGGCAAGTCGAGAAAATACATAAGGATAAAGCGAAATTATTATTACTACTTTACTTTACTGTACTTTACTTTACTTTACTTTACTACTACTTTACTGTACTTTACTTTACTACTACTTTACTGTACTTTACTTTACTACTACTTTACTTTACTTTACTTTACTACTATACTTTACTTTACTTTACTTTACTTTACTTTACTACTACTTTACTTTACTTTACTTTACTACTACTTTACTACTACTTTACTTTACTTTACTGTACTTTACTTTACTTTACTACTACTTTACTTTACTTTACTACTACTTTCTGCACTTTACTTTACTTTACTACTACTTTACTGTACTTTACTTTACTTTACTACTACTTTACTACTACTTTACTTTACTTTACTTACTACTACTTTACTGTACTTTACTTTACTTTACTTTACTACTACTTTACTTTACTTTACTTTACTTTACTATTACTTTACTGTACTTTACTTTACTACTACTTTACTTTACTTTACTATTACTTTACTGTACTTTACTACTACTTTACTGTACTTTACTTTACTACTACTTTACTGTACTTTACTTTACTTTACTACTACTTTACTTTACTACTACTTTACTGTACTTTACTTTACTTTACTACTACTTTACTGTACTTTACTTTACTTTACTACTACTTTACTTTACTTTACTTTACTTTACTACTACTTTATTGTACTTTACTTTACTTTACTACTACTGTACTTTACTTTACTTTACTACTACTTTACTGTACTTTACTTTACTACTACTTTACTGTACTTTACTTTACTTTACTACTACTTTACTTTACTACTACTTTACTGTACTTTACTTTACTTTACTACTACTTTACTTTACTACTTTACTTTACTTTACTTTACTTAACTTTACTTTACTACTACTTTACTGTACTTTACTTTACTACTACTTTACTGTACTTTACTTTACTTTACTACTACTTTACTGTACTTTACTTTACTTTACTACTACTTTACTTTACTACTACTTTACTGTACT
>JACEEZ010000983.1:282500-295000 GCA_016584305.1 Chionoecetes opilio | reverse complement strand
AAGGATACTAAACAAGTCATATCTATAAAATAATGCGTATAATCACTACAGATCTTCTAATGATAGCTAAATTACAATGGAAATTACGTTCTGGGTCTCAAAGGGTTAAAATCAGACCCTTTTCACACGTCATTTCACCGCCTGACACTCATACAGTACCTTCTTATACAGTCTAAACCCATGCATGATTAGACAACATTTTCATTTATTGGTGTGTTGTAGTGCTGGTGGCGGCTGTAGTGTTGTTGTTATTGTGGTTATAATGGTGACAGCTGTAGTGGCGTTATTGTGGTAGCCTTGTAAAGTGTCTGTCGGGTTGCAGTGGTTGAATTTTTTGTAATGGTATTGGTGATGATGGTAACGGGTGTGTGTATGTGTTTTGTTGTTGAATATACTCTACCTGGATAGGGAAGGGTTTAAACACTTGACTCTTCCTCATAAGCTAGTCTTTTGCCATACGTGAGACCTATCTTGTATCTCATAGACGTCTGTAATGTTAAGTTTTGTTACCTATATATCTAATTGAGGAGTGCGTGTGTGTGTGTGTGTCAGAGAGAGAGAGAGAGAGGAGAGAGAGAGAGAGAGAGAGAGAGAGAGAGAGAGAGGAGAGAGAAGAAGAGAGGAGGGGGAGAGAGAGAGGAGAGAGAGGAGAGAGAGAGAGAGGAGAGAGAGAGAGAGAGAGAGAGAGAGAGAGAGAGAGAGAGTTCAAATATTATGTTATGAAAAGACTTCGGTTTCGCGGACATGGTGTAATAGCCTCGCATTGTTTCTGATACAATTAATAATGGACGTGATAATAGAGACAATACCCAGCAAACAATTATTCCCTTCACACCCTCGTAGGTAAAGGCCGGAAAATGGGTTTGCAATCAACCGCTTACTCTGTTATTTTGAATAGTCAACTCACTCATAAGTGACATGCATAAGTAATGGGTGTCGGTCGGTACGCAATAGCTATAAACCCTTGCGTTTTGTATCCTATTAGCGACGAATTGCTTATGTTACATGGACAATAAATACCTTTCTATGTACATATATTAAATTATTAAATGAGTTACTTATAGGCTCAGCTCCTATTGGCGACGAATTGCTCACGATACTTGTAGGTAAATATATTTTTCTGTGCATATTTGAAACTATTAAATGATATACGTACTTCTCTTCTAAATGATATTCTCAACCCTTTCACTCACCCATTACCCATCACCTTCCACCCATTCACTCACCCATTACCCATCACCCCCCACCCATTCACTCACCCATTACCCATCACCCCCCACCCATTCACTCACCCATTACCCCCAACCCATCACCCCCCACTCATTCACTCACCCATCACCCCACACCCATTACCCCACCCATTCACTCACCCATTACCCATCAAGGTTTCTTCAATTCTCGCAACCCACTTTTTTTTTCACAATTCTCGCTAATAGGCTACTAAAAAAAAGAAGAAAAAAAGAGATCGGATCATCCCATAAGTGGGCTTAAAACCTTCCCCTGCTCGACCCGGTTCCAAAACTGTGCCATATGAGGGGATTGCGCCACTGGGGGCGGCACCTATCGCGGACACACAGACACACACACAGACAGACAGACACACTTTCGCTTATATTATTATAGATATGAAATTATTAAATGATATGCTTCTCTTCTAAATGAAATTGTCACCTTGTTTTGTGTTTCTTCTTTTCATGATGTTTAAATGTACGTACAATATCTTTTTATGTACATATTTCAAATTACTAAATAATATACTTGTCTTCTGAAATTTATTGGTATTCTCAGCTCCTGTTTTGTGTTTTCTTTTTTTCATGTATATCAGATTTAGTTTTTGACCAATAGTTAAAAATTAGACTTTGATGACATTTCCGCATTTATTGACGAATTGCTCACCATACAAGTACAATAAATACCTTTCTATGTACATATATGAAATTACTAAATGATTTACTTATATTCTCAGTTCCTGTTTTGTGTTTTTTTTTTTTCATGTATATCAGATTTAGTTTTTGACCAATAGTTAAATATTAGACTTTTAGACTTTTATGATATTGTCCGCTCTCTGTTTGGCAAATAAGTTCCTATGTTGAATGTATCTATCTATGATGCATAAACCTGAAATTCATAGTCGATGAAACTATTAAATAATTATGAACACACGTATTCAATCAAAACTGAAAGAAAAAAAAAATCGTTCGAAGCTCTCCAATTGTTACTTCAGGACAATATTCCCAAAGAGTGAGTCAGTGAGTGTCAGACCCTCGAGGCTAACTAAAATTTAACCTAAACGTAACCTAACCTAGCTACTATCATATAAAAATAAGTGGTTACATTTAGTTTAAGTTAAGGTTTGGTTAGGTTTGGGTTAAGTTTTGTATAGTTTTTTTAGAGTGATAACGGTTATTTAGGTTGAATAAGCGACAGGGAAGCTGAATCGGGCGGGTGAAGCTAGTCGGAGCGCTACACCGGGCCGAATATTCCCGTTCTCTATGCGAGGATGTGGTTTCTGAGTGAAGACGCTTGGCTGTAGCTCCGAAACTAACCATAGGATTGTCTCGAAATAACCTTATTGTAATTCCAACACAAAGTTACTGTATTTTGAACAGGAAACCAAACCTACCGTAACCTAACGTAACCTAACCTGACGTGTTCAAGAGTACACGCGACATACTGTTCCAGAAAACGGGAATATGCGGCCCGGGAGCTATTAGCGTGGTGTGGCAATCGGTAACTGTTGTGTTTTGCGGCCAAGAGCTATAAGTGTCTCTAGGCAAAGAAATTTATGCTCACAATATCGTCTGGTGATCCCAAACGCGTATATACAGATTAGGATATGACGTTTATTGCATTCGGTGACGGCGTTGGTATTAGCTTATGAAGCGGAGTTGATTCCCCATCCAGGCCACTTCAGCCCACTTCAGATAGCGATTAAGTTCACTACCGTCAATAACACTATAGTCGCCAGTCACTCGCCACTGCACTAATGTCGCCAGGCACAATATATTACGAATTTTAGCATCACTACAGACTTTTATGTGCCACTAAAGACATGTAGTGTGATGTACATAATATAAACTACTGTGCATGCCTCTTCAGTGGCACATAAAAGTCTGTAGTGACGCTAAAATTCGTAAATTATGGCGCCTGGCGACATTAGTACAGTGGCGAGTGACTGGCGACTATAATGTTATTGACGGTAAAGGAGACACAGATGCTGCTGCAGAAGTTACACAGATGTCCACTAGAAGGCAACGTTCCAGGGGCGTTGTGTTGGCCGTGTTAAATGTGCTGGTAAATGATTGGCGTGGACTTAATAGACAGGTAGTTAGTGCGAAGTCATTAGGGAGCTTTAAAATGAGGCTAGATAATTTCATGGATGGGGATGAAAGGTGGATGTAGGTAGTGTTAAGTTACAGGAATTACCTCGTGTAGGTCTCACTGCCTCTTGTAGCTTCCTTATTTTCTTATGTTCTTATGTTCTTATGTTCTTATGCTCTTATGTTCTTATGTGTTACTCAGCGTTTCTCCCAGTGAGGCTCTCTCTCTCTCTCTCTCTCTCTCTCTCTCTCTCTCCTCTCTCCTCTCTCTCTCTCTCTCTCTCTCTCTCTCTCTCTCTCTCTCTCTCTCTCTCTCTCTCTCTCTCTCTCTCTCTCTCTCTCTTTTCTTCTCCTCTCTCTCAAGGTTCTCTCTAAGGCTCTCTCTCTCTCTCGGGACTGGTACAAGCTAGGGAGGGGGTGAAGGCCATCGACAAGAAAACAGCATTAGGAGGCAGTCAGGCCCGGCCGCCCTGATTACGGGGGTGAGGGAGGAACGTGCCGCGCCTGCCGCAGGTGGCCGGGGGCGTCAAGGGCTTGTGGCCGAGAGGATGGATGAGGGCGTGGTTATGGTGGTGCTGGTGGCGTAGTGTTGTGGTTATATTGGTGGCAGCGGTGGGATTGTGGTGGTGGTGGTGGCAGTTGTTGTAGTGTTGTTGTTGTGGTTATGGTGGTGGCAGCGGTGGGATTATTGCGGTGGTGGCTGTAGTGTTCTTGTGGTTGTGGTTGTGGTTATATTGGTGGCAGCGGTGGGATTATTGTTGTTGTGGTGGTGGTGGCTTTAGTGTTTTTGTTATATTGGTGGCAGCTCTAGGGATGTAGTTGTGGTTATGGTGGCGGTAGTGGTGTTGTTGTGGTTATATTGGTGGTGGTGGCTAGTATTGTTGTATTTATAGTGGTGGTGGTGGCAGCTAGTGTTGTTGTTGTTATTGTGGTGGTGGCTGTAGTGTTGTTGTGGTTGTTATATTGGTGGCAGCGGTGGGATTGTTGTGGTGGTGGTTGTAGTGTTCTTGTGGTTGTTGTGGTGGTTATATTGGTGGCAGCGGTGGGATTGTTGTGGTGGTGGCTGTAGTAGTGTTGTTGTGGTTGTTATATTGGTGGCAGGTGTACCGGGTAGTAGTATTGGCCACTATTGGGGTTATGGTAGTGGTGGTAGCTGCAGTGTTCTTGTTGAGGTTATAGTAGTGGTGGGGTTATATTGGTGGCAGCGGTGGCGTTATTGTGGTTATAGTGGTGGTAGCTGTAATGTTGCTGTGGTTATAGTGGTGGTGGTGGTTGTAGTGGTGTTGTTGTTATATTGGTGGCAGCTCTAGTGTTGTTGTTGTGGTTATTGTGTTGGTGGCGGCTGTAGTGTTGTTGTGGTTATAGTAGTGGTGGCATTAGTGTTGTGGTTATAGTGCTGGCAGCTTTGGCGTTATTGTGGTAGCCTTGTTAAGAGTCAGCCAGGCTGCAGTGGTTGAAATGTTTCGTTTAATTAATGGTATTGATGGTGTGTGTGTGTATGTGTGTGTGTGTGTGTGTGTGTGTGTGTGTGTGTGTGTGTGTGTGTGTGTGTGTGTGTGTGTGTGTGTGTGTGTGTTTGTGCGTGAGCAGGGTCACGTTGGCTTTGATGTTGGTAATGATGATGATGATGGGATTGTTATTGCATTGTTGTTAGCAATACATTTTTGTGTATCTATATAGTGATGTATTTTCACTTATTTGTGTATCTATCCAACTATCTATTTATTTATTTTTCTGTCTGTATGTCTGTCTGTCTGTCTGTCTGTCTGTCTGTCTGTCTGTCTGTCTGTCTGTGTGGCATATTCCCCCTTATTGATTTTGTTGTGTTCAGGATTTATTTAAAGTATACAATTTCGGAGGTTTACATGAAGTTTGCTATTCAGTTCTCTAGAGCTCAGTAGCGTTTCTGAACTACTCGTATCTTATTCCACCTTCGGGCTGAGTGTGATAAGACTGTCGTGGGTGGCTGCTTCAATGGGAATCAGGTGGATCAGGTGGAGACAGGTGAGTGGAGTTCATCAGTTGAGTGCCACACGCGTTACCTGTGCTCCTCCACCACCACCACCACTTATGTCAGGAGAGTACCATTCCGCTGCTCCACTTAGAAAGGCATCCACCAAGAACTAGAACGAGCAACTACTCAAGTCATTATTAACAACTACATCAACAAAGACGTATACGAGGCTATTAACCCCTCCATGCCCAGATCTTTCCTTTGATATATAAATTGGTCTGTTGTTACCGATAGAATTACGAAAAATCACTTAATATACCAAATTATCTAGGGGACAAGGATACTAAACAGGTCATATCTATAAAATATTACTCATACGCATTAAAATCGTCTAATGGTACTCAAATTACATTATAAATTACGTTCTGGGCCTCAAAGGGTTACAAGACTTATGGACAAATGTTACTCTAATCAAGACACCAAGGCAGCCATGACGGGCCAACACGTCAAGATATACTCTAGATATACTCAAGAGGATGAATATATAGATGATAAACTCCAGCTATACTAGTGAGCCAAGTGTCTGCAAAGTACAAGACGGACGAGGTCATCATTCAGAACACTGTACGCGGACATGCGCGTCTTACAACCCCGATATAACACATGGCGCTCATCAACTACAAGACAGGAACAACAGTCCACCTCCTGCCTTATAAACAATCCCCCGCTGTCCCCCCCAAAACCCAAAACCCACGTCTATGATATAACACATGGCGCTCATCAACTACAAGACAGGAACAACAGTCCACCTCCTGCCTTATAAACAATCCCCCGCTGTCCCCCCCAAAACCCAAAACCCACGTCTATGATGCAACACATGGCGCTCGTCCACTACAAGACAAGAACAACCTCAACCTCAACCAATACCTCGTGTAGGTCTTGCGGCATCTTGTAGCTTCCTTACTTTCTAACAACAGACCACCTCCTGCCTCATAACCTCATCCCACCGCTGCCACCAATGTGTGCTACCTCCCATTTTCATTCGTAACATATTTTTTTGCCGGCAGAAACCACTGATTGCATTATCTAATCAGCATGGATATAATGTATTCACTTATCTAATCAGCACTGAGGGGAGAACGAGTAGGAAAGCGAGTAGGAGAGAGAGTAATTAAATGAAGAAGGAGAGCAACAACCGACCGAGGGAGCAGAAAGACTTATAAAATACGCTAGGATGAGGAAAACCAGCCACAGGTTGCAAATACTTGACATCATTGGAAAGCTGGCCAAGTCAAATGTTTTAATTAGTAAAATTCTTGAGCAGGTGAACGCGGGGTCAGGGAGGGAGAAGGTAAGAATGTGAGGTTCATTCGCGTCTTGGCCCCTTTCCGTGGTGAGTTTTAATTAAATTCTTAAAAGCAGTACCCTCACCCTGATCTTTACCGTGAATAATGAACGTAATAGCATGTCACTGCAAATATGGAAAAAAATAAATGAAAAGTAATGGGAGTTTTAAGTACTCCGGAAGGGTAAGGAGGACAGACTTTTTTCTTTTTTTCTTAGTAATGAGAGGCAATCATTATAATTAACAGACAGGCAGACAGACACATAAGATAAGATAAGATTTTCATCCTATCTAGACACTTTGCAAGTACCAACTACAAGGTTATTGACACAGTACATCGTTCACTTTTCCTCACGTTTTCCCCAACTGAGACACACGAGAGCTGGCTATTTCCACCTCTCACACCCTCCCCGCCCTCCCCACACACCCACACACACGCGGCAAAGCGCCGCCACGTCAGCGGACTCGAACCTAGCTGACCGAATGCGCAGGGACGCTACACATTGCGAGCTCACGACTCTACCAACCTTGCCACCCTGAGACAGATACATGAATAGATAGTTGGATAGATACAGAAATAAGTGAAAATACATTACTATATACAGATACACATTGTAATAAGAAAACGTAATGTTGACGGAACGTATCTCATCAGCAGTGGTTTTGTTTATAAGAGACGTAGGTATTCTTAGATGAAACCAACATGACGGAGGTGTACTTACGTTAACAAATATTAGAGTAATTTACATTTAAAAACCTAAAACGAGTCACAAACGGAACCCTCGATCGATTAATACAACGAAAAAACCTCTTCTCTTAAAACACACTCCATTTTCTGTACTTAACCCACCGATAAACCTTTTAATTAAACCTCTTATTTAAACTTAAAACAAAACAAAAACACCTTAATTAAACCTAAAAAACAACTTATTCAAACCTCAAAACAAAATTAAACCCTATTTAAACCTAAAAAAAAAAGATTAAACCTGATTTAAACCTTATTTAAACCTAAAAAAAACTTCTCTTAAAAGCACACTTCATCATTTACGACATTAGCAGTTCTATGGCGATTTTACATTAAATTTTACAATTACATTTACAATAACCCCTTGAGACCCAGAACATAATTTCCATTGTAATTTGGGTACCATTTTAGACGATATTTAGTGAATATAAGCAATATTTTATAGATATGACCTGTTTAGTATCCTTGTCCACTAGGTATATTGAGTTACTTTTCGTAATTTTATGTCTCAACAACATACCATTTTTTATAGCCAAGGAAAGATCTGGGCGTGAAGGGGTTAAGAGTTATAAGATTATTTTACAACTTACAGTAAAAAGGCTGCTAATTTCACAGCAATGCCAGGCTGCTCAAACCACAAAGGCATCGAGGCGAATATCTTAAGGCGGTATTGAGAGCCCGGATCAAAGTATTCTTGTTGCCTTTGGTCGAAACATTCATCGGTAGGCTAATCTATCTCTATGAGAAATGTCTGTATGATTGTAAGTTATTTTGTAAGTATGTAAGTAAGTCTGTAAGTATTAAGTTTAAGTTATTTTGTATGTTTCTCTTGTTATTTTTTTTCTTTCTTTCTCTTTCTTTCTTCCATTCATTCTTTCTTTCTTTCTTTCTTTCTTTCTTGCTTTCTTGCTTGCTTGCTTGCTTGCTTGCTTTCTTTCTTTCTTTCTTTCTTTCTTTCTTTCTTTCTTTCTCTCTCTCTCTCTTTCTTTCTTTCTTTCTCTCTCTCTTTCTTTCTTTCTTTCTTTCTTTCTTTGTTTCTTTCTTTCTTACTCTCTCTCTTTCTTTCTTTCTTTCTTTCTTTCTTTCTTTCTTTCTGTCTGTCTGTCTGTCTGTCTGTCTGTCTGTCTGTCTGTCTGTCTGTCTTTCTTTCTTTCTTTCTTTCTTTCTGTCTGTCTGTCTGTCTGTCTGTCTGTCTGTCTGTCTGTCTGTCTGTCTGTCTGTCTGTCTGTCTTTCCTTCCTTCCTTCCTTCCTTCCTTCCTTCCTTCCTTCCTTCCTTCCTTCCTTCCTTCCTTCCTTCCTTCCTTCCTTCCTTCTTTTTTCTTTCTTTCTTTCTTTCTTTCTTTCTTTCTTTCTTTCTTTCTTTCTTTCTTCTTCTCTCTCTCTCTCTCTCTCTCTCTCTCTCTCTCTCTCTCTCTCTCTCTCTCTCTCTCTCTCTCTCTCTCTCTCTCTCTCTCTCTCTCTCTCTCTCTCTCTCTCTCTCTCTCTCACGCCTGAGTGATAAGATTCTTGACTTAAACTCGGCTTAGACTTAAACATTCATCGGTGGGGTAAATATCTATGTGGGAAATGTTTGTATATGTGATTTTGTACGCTTATTACTTCTCTCTCTCTCTCTCTCTCCTCTCTCTCTCTCCTCTCTCTCTCTCTCTCTCCTCTCTCTCTCTCTCTCTCTCTCTCTCTCTCTCTCTCTCTCTCTCTCTCTCTCTCTCTCTCTCTCTCTCTTACTTTATTGATGAATTCTTATAAGTTTAACAGTCAGGAGCTTCCGCTGGACTACTGAAAACTATCTTTGACTTGACAGGAATATGTAAGATTATTCCTAGCTTTAATATACTGTGCTAATAAACTACTACTGCTCTCTCTCTCTCACTCACTCACTCTCTCACTCACTCACTCACTCACTCACTCACTCACTCACTCACTCACTCACTCACTCACTCACTCACTCACTCACTCTCTCACACGCTTCTAAGTAAAGAATCTTGCGTCTCACTCACTCAGAATCTTGCGTTGCGCCACAAGAACAAATGTTTCACTAAGTCTTGGTGCACTAACTCAACCGAGGGAAAGAACACCCCCTCCTATAGCTCCTTCCCTCACCCGGGCTGAAGGAGATGTAAAATACTGCCCGTGAGAATGAAGACAGATTAAATTTGCATAAGAAATCCATCTAAACCAGACTTTTTTTAGATGGAGTCATTCTCGCAGTCACCTAAAGTATTACACCAACACCTCCTCCTTATATACACCTCCTTATATACACCTCCTCCTTATATACACCTCCTTATATACACCTCCTCCTTATATACACCTCCTTATATACACCTCCTCCTTATATACACCTCCTTATATACACCTCCTCCTTATATACACCTCCTTATATACACCTCCTTATATACACCTCCTTATATACACCTCCTCCTTATATACACCTCCTTATATACACCTCCTTATATACACCTCCTCCTTATATACACCTCCTTATATACACCTCCATATATACACCTCCTTATATACACCTCCTCCTTATATACACCTCCTTATATACACCTCCTCCTTATATACACCTCCTTATATACACCTCCTTATATACTACCTCCTTATATACACTTCCTTATATACACCTCCTCCTTATATACACCTCTTTATATACACCTCCTTATATACACCTCCTTATATACTACCTCCTTATATACACCTCCTTATATACACCTCCTTATATACACCTCCTTACACCTCCTCCTTACTCCTCCTTATATACACCTCCTTATATACACCTTGTTATACCTCCTTATATACACCTCCTTCTTATACCTCCTTATATACACCTCCTTATGTACATCTCCTTATATACACCTTATATACACCTCCTTATATACACCTCCTTATATACACCTCCTTATATACACCTCCTTCTTATACCTCCTTATATACACCTCCTCCTTATATACACCTCCTTATATACACCTTATATACACCTCCTTATATACACCTCCTTATATACACCTCCTTCTTACACCTCCTCCTTATATACACCTCCTTATATACACCTCCTTCTTATACCTCCTTATATACACCTCCTTCTTACACCTCCTTATATACACCTCCTCCTTATATACACCTCCTTATATACACCTCCTTATATACACCTCCTTATATACACCTCCTCCTTATATACACCTCCTTATATACACCTCCTTCTTATATACACCTCCTTATATACACCTCCTTCTTATATACACCTCCTTATATACACCTCCTCCTTATATACACCTCCTTATATACACCTCCTTATATACACCTCCTTATATACACCTCCTTCTTACACCTCCTTATATACACCTCCTCCTTATATACACCTCCTTATATACACCTCCTTCTTATACCTCCTTATATACACCTCCTTCTTACACCTCCTTATATACACCTCCTCCTTATATACACTTCCTTATATACACTTCCTTATATACACCTCCTTATATACACCTCCTTATATACACCTCCTCCTTATATACACCTCCTTATATACACCTCCTCCTTATATACACCTCCTTATATACACCTCCTTCTTATACCTCCTTATATACACCTCCTTCTTACACCTCCTTATATACACCTCCTCCTTATATACACCTCCTTATATACACCTCCTTATATACACCTCCTTCTTATACCTCCTTATATACACCTCCTTCTTACACCTCCTTATATACACCTCCTCCTTATATACACCTCCTTCTTACACCTCCTTATATACACCTCCTTATATACACCTCCTTCTTATACCTCCTTATATACACCTCCTTCTTACACCTCCTTATATACACCTCCTCCTTATATACACTTCCTTATATACACCTCCTTATATACTCCTCCTTATATACACCTCCTTATATACACCTCCTTATATACACCTCCTCCTTATATACACCTCCTTATATACACCTCCTTATATACACCTCCTTATATACACCTCCTTATATACACCTCCTTATATACACCTCCTTATATACACCTCCTTATATACACCTCCTTATATACACCTCCTTATATACACCTCCTTATATACACCTCCTCCTTATATACACCTCCTCCTTATATACACCTCCTTATATACACCTCCTTATATACACCTCCTTATATACACCTCCTTATATACACCTCCTTATATACACCTCCTCCTTATATACACCTCCTCCTTATATACACCTCCTTATATACACCTCCTTATATACACCTCCTTATATACACCTCCTTATATACACCTCCTTATATACACCTCCTTATATACACCTCCTTATATACACCTCCTTATATACACCTCCTTATATACACCTCCTTATATACACCTCCTCCTTATATACACCTCCTTATATACACCTCCTTATATACACCTCCTTATATACACCTCCTTATATACACCTCCTTATATACACCTCCTTATATACACCTCCTTATATACACCTCCTCCTTACACCTCCTCCTTACTCCTCCTCCTCCTCGAAGCCCCTGCATCTTATTGTCTGTGAATAAATGTAAATAAATGAATAACATGAATAACCTCAATAAACAGGTGAATAATAGATGAATAACGCGTGAATAACCTCAATAAACAGGTGAATAATAGATGAATAACGCGTGAATAACCTCAATAAACAGATGAATAATTGATGAATAACGCGTGAATAACCTCAATAAACAGGTGAATAATAGATGAATAACGCGTGAATAACCTCAATAAACAGATGAATAATTGATGAATAACGCGTGAATAACCTCAATAAACAGGTGAATAATAGATGAATAACGCGTGAATAACCTCAATAAACAGATGAATAATTGATGAATAACGCGTGAATAACCTCAATAAACAGGTGAATAATAGATGAATAACGCGTGAATAACCTCAATAAACAGGTGAATAATAGATGAATAACGCGTGAATAACCTCAATAAACAGATGAATAGCAGATGAATAACGCCTGAATAACCTCAAGAAACAGATGAATAATTGATGAATAACGCGTGAATAACCTCAATAAACAGATGAATAATTGATGAATAACGCGTGAATAACCTCAATAAACAGGTGAATAATAGATGAATAACGCGTGAATAACCTCAATAAACAGGTG
>JACEEZ010000983.1:275000-277500 GCA_016584305.1 Chionoecetes opilio | reverse complement strand
TTATTTGCCTTTATTTTTCGTATGTAGTTAAGTTGTAATGTAGTTTTAGTTTTCTCCTATAAATTTATAATCAATTCTATAGTTAACATTATATTAACTATCACCCTTTTGACTTCTGTGTTCTCTATTTAACCTCTTCACGACCAGCTCTTTCCTTTGCTATATAAAATTGTCGGTTGTTAGCCATAAAACTACGAAAACTAACTTGATATACCAAATTAGTAAGTCGACAAGGATACTAAACAGGTCATATCTATAAAATATTGCTTATATTCACTAAAAAAAAGCGTCTAATGGTACCCAAATTACAATGGAAATTACGTTCTGGGTCGCAAGGGGTTAAGTTATGATTCTATGGTTAATTTGGTTATTTTAGTTCGTTCCTTGTCATAGATATTCGCAGTTTTGATATTAAATGCTACTATTTCATCTTTATTATACTCTGCTAACCAATCACCTAATCAAACTTTTCTAATCTTTCTTTCCTAATCTTTATTTTCCCAGTCTTAACATACATTCCTCTATGATGCCTATATATTTCCTTCCTATATATTTCCTATCATATACCTCAAGGATCTATATATTTCCTCTATGATGTCAAAACCCCATAGAAAGCAATTGTAACTTTCCATCCTTACAAATTCCTGGCCATCGTATTTCCCCTTGCAATCATCCGCAATATATTCCTCGACTTGCCAAAAAACTGTCTCGTTCATAGCAAAGAAAAGCTTAAACTTCATCCACGTCTATCCTTTTTAAGACATTTTCGGCATCACTCGGAACCATCACTAACTTTTTCTCTCTTTTATCTTTCCCATATCTCTCTTTTGTCTGTTCTTTCACATTTATTTTTTCCATATCTTTCAGACTTTTCATACATGGCGCCACTACCACGTTTTTTTTAACCCCTTGAGGCCCAGAACGTAATTGCCATTGTAATTTGGGTACCATTAGACGATTTTTAGTGAATATAAGCAATGTTTTTATAGATATGACCTGTTTAGTATCCTTGTTCATTAGTTAATTTGGTATATTCAATCACTTTTCGTAATTTTATGTTTAACAACAGACGATTTTATATAGCTAAGGAAAGATTTAGGCGTGAAGGGGTTAATGGAAATAATGTATATGTCGTGTCCTGTATTAGCTTCCCTTTCCTTCCACGTTATGGCTCCATTATTTATAAGAACATTATAACATAAGGAAGCTACAAGAGGCCGTGAGACCTACACGTGGTAGTTCCTGTTACTGGAAATGGGAACAAGGAAAAAAATACAGAAATTCAGAATAGAAATCCCACCATATGAAGAGTGGAAACAAGAGGAGGAGGAAGAGGAGAGGGAAGAGAAGGAGGAGGAAGAGGAGAGGGAAGAGGAGGAGGAGGAAGAGGAGGAGGAAGAGGAGAGGGAAGAGGAGGAGGAGGAAGAGGAGAGGGAAGAGGATTTATGATGCACTAGCCGCAAAGCCGCCCTCCGGGCGGACTTTTTGGCTAGCTCCTGCGGAGGGCTATTAGTGGTGGGCCTTTGGCCCACCACCTGTGTTTGGTGGGCCGAAGGCCCACCAAACACGGACTCTCCAGATAGCCCCTTCTAACTTTCCTGAAATCACGGATGTAGAAATGTATGTATTCCCCCCACCCATTCACTCACCCATTACCCATCACCCCCAACCATTCACTCACCTATTACCCATCACCCCCCACCCATTCACTCACCCATTACCCATCACCCCCCACCTATTCCCTCACCCATCACCCATCATCCCAGCCCATCACCCCCCACCCATTCACTCACCCATCACCCCACACCCATTACCCATCACCCCACCCATTCACTAACCCATTACCCATCACCCTACATCAAGGTTTCCTCAATTCTCGCAACCCACTTTTTTTTCACAATTATCGCTAATAGGCTGCTAAAAAAAAAAAAAAAAAGATCGGATCATCTCATAATTGGGCTTAAAACCTTCCCCTGGTCAACCCGGTTCCAAAAATGTGCCATATGAGGTGATTGCGCCACGGGGGGCGGAACCTATACCAGACACACACACACACACACACACACACACACAGACAGACACACTTTCGCTTATATTTACCATTACCCATCACCCCCCACCTATTCCCTCACCCATCACCCATCACCCCCAACCCATCACCCCCCACCCATTCACTCACCCATCACACCCACACCCATTACCCATCACCCCACCCATTCACTCACCCATTACCCATCACCCTACATCAAGGTTTCCTCAATTCTCGCACCCACTTTTTTTTTCACAATTATCGCTAATAGGCTGCTAAAAAAAAAAAAAAAAAAAAAAAGATCGGATCATCTCATAATTGGGCTTAAAACCTTCCCCTGGTCAACCCGGTTCCAAAAATGTGCCATATGAGTTGATTGCGCCACGGGGGCGGAACCTATACCAGACACACACCACACACACACACACACACACAGACAGACAGACGACAGAGAGACACACTTTTGCTTAT
>JACEEZ010000983.1:257500-270000 GCA_016584305.1 Chionoecetes opilio | reverse complement strand
CCCCCCTTTTTTGGGGGGCCCCCCAGGGGAAAAGGGAAGGGAAAAAAGAGAAAAGGAAAAAGGAAAAAAAACAAAAGGGAAAAAAAAGGGGAAAGGGAGAAGGGGGGGAAAAACAAAAATCAAGTGTATTTTGGGTTTGGGGGTTTTGTTTGGTTTACCCTTTTTTTTTCTTTTTTTTTTTTTTTTTTTTCCTCCTTCTTCTTTTTCCTTTTCTTCTTCTTTTTCTTCTTTTTAGGGAAACAACCACAAAAATTAAATATCATTGTGACTTTTTTTAAATTAAAATTTATTTATTAACAATCTGTTTTAAAATAAAAATTAAAAAAAAAAAAAACCAACCCCAATAGTTAGTTTGGTGGTGTTGTTTTTTTTTGTTTTTTTTTTTTTGTTGTTTTTTGTTTTTTTTTGTTGGTTTTTTCCCCCCTAAATTCAATTTTAAAGGGTTTTTTGTCTAATACTTTACCTTTTTAAAAAACTTTTTCCCCGTTTTTCTTCTTTACTGAACAACCGGTTTTTGCTATTATTTAAAACTATCGTTAAAAAAATTTTCTTTGGGGTTCATTACTTTCTAATTAAAAAAATCTTTAAAAACCCGCCTTTTTTTTTCCCTTCCCATTACGGGGTAAAACCCTTTTTTCTTTTTTTTTTTTTTTTAAAAAATTTTTTCTTCGATCTATCTTTTACAACCTGTTTTTTTGTCTAACTTTTCTATTATCATTTTGTTAAAACCCCGGGTTTCTTCTGTTTTAATTACTTCTAATTACTGTTAAAACCCCTTTTCTTCTGTTTTTACTTCTATCAAATTGTTACAACCTGTTTCTTATGTCTATTCCCTTCACTATCTGTTAAACCTGTTTCTTCTGTCTTTTTACTTTATCATCTTTTTACAACCTGTTTCTTCGGTCAAATTTCTTCTATCTATCTTTTTAAAACCCTTTTTCTTCTGTCTATATTTCTATCATCTTTTTCAACCTGTTTTTTTCTGTCTTTTACTTCTATCTATTGTTACAACCTGTTTCTTCTGTCTTTTAATTTTTATCTATTTTTACAACCTTTTTTTTTCTGTCAAATTACTTCTATCTTTTTCTATCTTTTTAAAAACCGGGTTTTCGTCTAAACTTCTATCTATCTATCTGTTAAAAACCTGTTTCTTCTGTCAAATTACTTCATCAAACTTTAAAACCCCTTGTTTCTTCGGTTATTACTTCTATCTTATCTTTTTTAAAACCCTTTTTCTTCGTCTATTTTAATTCTATCTACTTTTAAAACCTGTTCTTCTGTCTTTATTTAATCAAATCTGTTACAACCGTTTCTTCGGGCCTATACTTCTACCCTATCTTTTTCAACCTTTTTCTTCTGTCTTTTAAATTTCTATCTATCTTTTTAAAACCCTGTTTTTTCTTTTCAAATTACTTCTATCTACCCTTTTTAAAAACCTGTTTCTTCTGCCCTTTTACTTTATTATCTTTTACAACCTGTTTTTTTCTGTCTATTACTTCTATCTATCTTTTTAAACCCGGTTTCTTCTGTCATTATTTTCTATCTATTGTTCCCAACCTGTTTCTTCTGTCTATTACTTCTTTTAAAATCTGTTAAAAACCGTTTCTTCGGTCTATTACTTCTTTATCTACTGTTAAAACCCCTGTTTTTTCGGGTCTTTTAAATTCTACTATCTATCTATCTGTTACAACCTTTTTTTCTGTCTAAAACTTCTATCTCTTTTTTACCCCTGTTTCTTCTGTCTATTACTTCTATTATCGTTAAAACCCTGTTTTTCTTCTATTACTTTTTATCTACTTTTTAAAAACTGTTTCTTCTGTCTATTTTCTTCTATCTATCTGTTAAAACCTGTTTCTTCTGTCTATTACTTTATTTATCTGTTACAACCGGGGTTTTTTGGCTATTATTTCCATCTATCTTTTTCAACCTGTTTCTTCTGTCTATTACTTCTTTTCTACGGGTTACAACCTGTTTTTTTATTCTATTCTTATCTATCTGTTAAAAACCTGTTTTTTTGTTTTTAAATTCTATCTTTTCTTTTTTCAACCTGTTTTTTCGGTCTTTTTACTTCTATCTATCTTTTTACAACCTTTTTTTTCTGTCTAACTTCTATCTATTTTTTTTCAACCGGGTTTCTTCGCCCTTTTTTACTTCTATCTACTGTTACAACTGTTTTTCGGGTCAAATTAAATTCATTTTACTTTTCTATCTGTTAAACCTTTTTCCCTTCGTCTATTATTTCTATCTTATCTTTTACAACCTGTTTCTTCTGTCTATTACTTCTACCCATCGGGGAAAAACCCCTTTCTTGGTCTTTATTTCTTTCTATCTTTTTAAACCCCTTTTTTTTTTTCTATTACTTCTATTTTTCTATCTAGGGTTACAACCGGGTTTCTTCGTCTATTATTTCTATCTATCGTTTCAACCTTTTTTCTTCTGTCTATTACTTCTATCTATCTTTTAAAAACCTTTTTCCTTCTACCCAATGCCCTTTATCTATCTTTTTTAAACCTGTTTTCTGTCTTTTAAACTTTTATCATCTTTTAACCCCTGTTTTTTCCCTGTTATTCTTCTTCTATCTGTTTAAAACCTGTTTCTTCTGTTATTTTTTCTACCTATCTTTTTAAAACCCTTTTTCTTTCTGTCTATTACTTCTATCAATCTTTTTACAACCTGTTTCTTCGTCTATTACTTCTATTATCGTTACAAACCTGTCTCTTCTGTCTATTCCCTTCTATCTACGTTAAAAAAACCTGTTTTTTCTGTCTATTTTTTTTATCATCTGTTAAAACCTGTTTTTTTGGGATTATTCTATTATCTGTTAAAAACCTGTTTTTCTGTCATTACTTCTACTTTTCTGTTAAAACCCTTTTTCTTCTGTCTATTATTTCTTTTATCCAGGGGTTTCCTAAAACCCTTTTTCACTCCATTCCCCCCTTCATGAATTTCAACATTCGGTGGCCCCCTTCTTTTTTCCCCCAAAAATCCCCCCCGGCCCAAAAAAAAGGGAAAAAAAAAATTTTTTTTAAATGTTGCGGAAGAAAAACAGCCTTCCCTTATTAAAAATTTTTCAGTCATAAATTATCTTATATTTGTTTAAAATTTCTGTGATATGCTTAATTTACATCACTTGCCTCAAAAGCCTAGCGGACACCTGAAAATTTGAATCGGTTGGGAAAAATTTAAATTTAATCTCTGCATATTTTTAAAACACATCAGTGGAAGGTATATTTTTCCCTTTTTTCGTCATTTACGAACCCCGAGGTTGTGTCACTGACAATGCAAATCTAAATGTCGGGGTCCACACCCAAGGGGTTTCCCGGGTTTTTTATTCTTGTTTTGTGAAGGGGGGAGAAACCGGGACCACATAAAAGGTTTTTGGAAAAAGGGCCAAAAAGTAGTCAAGGCAAATTTAAATGATTTTTGGATATGATGATGCATTGAACACCGAATAAATTCAGGGGGATTTTCTTCAAAAGGAGAAAATTTGGCAGCAGAATCATTTTGAAAACAAAAAAATCGCCCTTTGAACATACGGGGAATTTGGTAGTAATTCAAGAGTGCCAGAAAATGGTTCATTACCAATTTCCCCTTTTTCCTCCTCAAATTCTGGGAAGTACCTTTTAAAGTCATTTTCCCCGGGGGATCTCAGATGGAGTGATTTCAGTTTTTAAGAAAAGGGGGCAAGCAGAATATTTTCCCTTCATTCTCGTCAAGGAAAAAAGGGGCTGAAAGGTTTTAAAAAACATGGCAACATTCCGGCCCCCGACTTTCTTTCCCAATTTCTGGAGCTTGGCAAGAAACCCACAAAAGACAATCCATCAGGTTAAAAACCAACATTTTTTTCCCTTCCCCTGTAGCTTCAGTTTTAAAACCTTTTTACCCGGCTCAAAATATTTTGTTTAAAATGCAAGAGTGGCCCCCAAAAAAACCTCTTTTAAAAGGGAAATCAAAAGATCATCTTTCCCTTGCATTTCGGGGAACAATTTAAGCCCCCCCCGAAGTTTAAAAACACTCGATTAACAACATTGCCCTTGGAAACCCCAGCCCCACTTTGGAGAAAAAAGAGGAGAGTTTCCATGCCCCGGAACCATGTCTTACAAAGGTTCGGGGAAAAGGCGAGAGTTCAGGCTCAGTTTTACAAAGTTGACGCTTTTTGCCCCACTGCCCAGGATCTTGAAAATTTTCATGGGGGGGGTTTTCGGAGCCAGTGAAAAAAAGGGAGGTTCATACAAAAACCCCCCTTTGGCATTCGGGGGTCCCTTCCGGGACAGGCTTCAAACCCCTGTTTTTTGACCCCAAGCATCGTGGAGCCCCGTCTGTACAGCCCTCCCAAAAAATTTTTTCCCAGGGGATCCTTTTTAGCTTTAAAAGAAAAAGATAGCTTTTCCATCAAATTTTTAGCTGTTGGGGGGGTCTCAAGCTGTGTACAAAAAACCAAATATTTTTTCCTGATATCACCCAAAAAAAACATACCAAAACAAACCCGAGTGGGCTGGGGCAAAAAGAACTCGCATCGTTGGAAATTTATCCCCGCTGTATTGCCAAAAAATACCAGTTGGAGGGCGATTTGATCTTTCCCGTATCACTTTTTTCCCTTTTTGTCATTTTGGAAAATTTCATTAAAATTTTCCGTTCACTGTGTCGTTTTACAAGGGAAAATTTTTGGGAAATTTTTCGTTCACGCATCTCCAAGAAAAACGCTTGACCATCTTTTAAAAATACATGGCTTGGGTTTAAGGGTTTTACCAATTGTGTGGGGCTTTTTTGCTCGCTATTTCGAGGGCAAAAACCCCTATGATGCCTCAACTACCCCTTGAGGTTGTTGTTGGAAAACACCAGTGCATCCCGTTTTTTTCCCAAATACTTTTGTGGCGCCCGAAGAAATCGGGGGCTTTCTCAGCCCTAAAGTGGATGGATGGTCAGCAAATGATGCTTCAAATTTTTTTGGCCTATAGAATCGTTCCCCAGCACTTTTAAGCACATTTCACATGAGGTTTCTCATGCCCTCAGCGAGGATTGAGGGAAATCCGTAGTTTTAAAGTACTCTTCAATGTACTTCCCCTCTTAGTTTAAAACTAGTAGCCATCGCAAATCTACGGAAAATAAAAAAAAGAAAAGAACATTTAGAACAAAAATTTAAAGGGTAAGACAAAAGGGGAAAATAAGAAGGACAGATAAAAAAGGGGCAAATGAAAAATTTACAAAACACACAAAAAAAATCCCCATAAAACAAATCCCTGGACTCAAAAAAATTAAGCACACACACAGTCATTTCACCCCAAAAATACACACAGAGAAAAGTTTAAAAATGATAAACATTCACACTCAAGCTAGGAAACGAAATGTACTTTCTAAGGAAGAAAAACGCCTTCCTTTTACAAGCACTGCCCCCCAAAGGGAAAAAAAAGAAGAATAGCGAGAAATCAATATTAAAACACCCAAAAAAAAAAAAGGGGAGGAATACTTTAATAGGGGGAAAGAAACATGAAAAAAAAAAGGGAAACCAAAAAAAAAAGAAATATTTCACACAGAAAAACAGCGGGCCGTATTAAATTTTCGAACAAAATAAGTAACCCCAGTAATCAATCCCCAATAAAACAGTTCAGGGAAACAATTATACCCAATGGTTTTCTAGATATCCCAGGCCACACTGGGGATCATTTGATCGCCTCTCTCCCCCTGTTTTCCTGGTTACCCCCCCTCACCCCCCCCGGTCTTTTCCCCCCGTCTCATAGCGTTTGTTCTCCCCGCGTTTTCTATCACAAACCCACCCGCACAAAAAAATTACAATTTTGACACATCCCTACATACAAAACGTACAAACAAAAGGTTTTGTTAAAAAAAAAATATTATGGGAAAAAAAATTTTTTTTCAACTTTTAAAGATTAATCAATTTAATTTTTAAAAACAAGAAAAAATTTTTTTTTTGCCAAAGGGCAGTGATGCAAGATTTTTTTTAAAAATTTATTTCCCAAAAATTATTTAGAAATGTATAATTTTCAAAAAGCCCCAAACCCTGGCCCCCCTTTAAAATTTTTTCCCTGGCCCCCTTGGGGGCTATGGCCCCAGGTTTAGAAAACCCCTGATTTTATCTTTTTCAACCCGTTTTCTCTTCTTACTTCTTCTTAAACTGTTACAACCGGTTTTTTCTGTTTTATTACTTCTATCTATCGTTAAAACCCGGGTTTTTCTGTCTAATACTTCTATCTATTTTTACAACCTGTTTCTTCTTGAAATTTTTTATTATCTGGTTTCAACCGGTTTTTTTGTTAAAACTTTTTTTTTCTATCTGTTTCAAACCCGGTTTTTTTTGTCATTTCTTTTATTATCTGTTACAAACCCGTTTCTTTGTTTTTACTTCTTTTCTATCTGTTACAAAACCCGTTTTTCTGTCTATTACTTTATCTATCTGTTACAACCTTGGTTTTTTTCGTCTAAATTTCTTTTATCTATCGTTACAACCTGTTTCTTTTGTCTATTTCTTCTATCTATTGTTACAAAACCGTTTTTTTGTTATAATTCTATTATTGTTACAAATGTTTCTTCGTCATTATTCTATTTTCTTGTTACAAAGTTTCTTCTGTCTTTTTATTTTTCTTCTGTTACAACCGGTTTCCCTTTTGTCTATTACTTTATCTATCTGGTTACAACCCGGTTTTTTCTGTATTATTCTATTATTGTTAAAACCTTTTTTTGTCTATTTCTTCATCCATTTTGTTTTCAAAAACCGGTTTTTTCTGGTAAAAATTCTATCTATCTGTTTTCAACCTGTTTCTTCTGTCTATTTCTTCTTTTATCTATCTGTTTCAAACCGTTTTTTGGGCTAATTCCCTTTTACTTTTCTGGGTTACAACCTGTTTTTCTGTCAATACTTTTTTTCCATTGTTACAACCTGTTTCTTCTGTCTATTTCTTCTTTTATCTATCTGTTTCAAAAAAGTTTCTTCTGTCTTTTATTCTATCTATCTGGTTTCAACCTGTTTTCTGTCTAATATTCTACTAAACTGTTTCAACCGGGGTTTTTTTCTGTCTATTTTTTCTATCTATCTGTTTCAACCCGTTTTTTCTGTTTTATTTCTTTTAATCTAATGTTCCAAAACCCGTTTCTTCTTCATTCTTTTTTTTTATCTGTTTCAACCGTTTTTTCTGTCTATTACTTCTATCTATCTGTTTCAACCGTTTCTTCTATTTCTTCTATCATCGGTTACAACTGTTTCTGTCATTTCTTCTATCTATCTGGTTACAACCTGTTTTTTCTGTCTATACTTTTATTATGTTTTAAACCCTGTTTTTTTCTGTCCTTTTTTACTTCTATTCTATCTGGTTTTTAAATTGTTTTTTCCCGTCTATATTCTATCTATTTTGTTACAACTGTTTTTCTGTTATTCATTATCTATCTGTTTAAACCTGTTTCTTCTGTCTAAATTTCTTTATCTATCTGTTACAACCTGGGTTTCTTTGTCTAAAAAAATTTCTTCTATCTATCTGTTTTAACCTTTTTTCTTCTTTTCTATTACTTTTTCGGGTCTTTTTAAAAACCCGTTTTTTTGTCTATTACTTCTATCTATTGTTACAACCCGTTTCTTCTGTCTAACTTCCCATCTATCTTTACAACCGTTTCTTCTGGGCATTAATTTTTTCATCTTTAAAAAAACCGGGTTTTTTTGTCTAAATTTCTTTTTATCCATCTGTTCAACCCGGTTTTCTTTATTAATTCTATTTTATCTGTTTCAAAACCCGTTTCTTTTATTTTTTCTATCTTTCTGTTTCAACGTTTCTTTTTGTCTAATTAAATTCTACTATCTTTTTTTTTTTTTTTTTATTTTTTTTTATTTACCGGGCCTCCAGCCAGGGAGGTCCACGGGCTAACTTGAGCACGTCAGAGAGAAGCTTAAGAGAAAAGAGTGTTCGTGCTGCTGGGGTGCGGCACCTATCTATCTGTTACAACCTATTCCTTCTATCCATGCCCTTCTATCAATCCCTTCTATATTTTCTTCTATTATCTATTTCCTTCTATTTTCTTTCTTCTATTTCTTCTATCTTTCCCCTTCTCCTCTTGAGCTTTCCCTCTGAGGGTGATCTAGCAACAGGCAATTTGATGAAGAGGTCCTTCCTTCCCCTCTACACAGTGTGCCCTCCTTCCCCTCTACACAGTGTGCCCTCTTTCCCCTCTACACAGTCATGGAGTACTCCGTAGTGTAGTGGTAGCACGCTTGGTTAACAACCGAGAAGTCCCGGGTTCGATCCCCGGGCGGAGCGGAAACAGATGGGCTGTTTCCTTAAAACCCGAGCCCCTGTCCACCCAGCAGTTAATGGGTATCGGGTGTTAGCCGGGGGTTTGTGACCCCCCTCCCGGGGTGGTGGCTTCCCCCAACACTAACCACTAAGCAGGAATGATAAAAATGTTGATATGGAGACGGGGCCCACACGAGTGTAGCTCAGGCCCTGTAAAATACAACTATATGAATACAGTGTGGCCTCCTTCATTCTACACTCCTTCCCCTCTACACAGTGTCCCCTCCTTCCCCTCTACACTCCTTCCCCTCTACACTCCTTCCCCTCTATACAGTGTCCCCTCCTTCCCCTCTACACAGTGTCCCTCTTACACTCCTTCCCCTCTACACAGTGTCCCCTCCTTCCCCTCTACACAGTGTCCCCTCCTTCCCCTCTACACTCCTTCCCCCTCTACACTCCTTCCCCTCTACAACAGTGTCCCCTCCTTCCCCTCTACACTCCTTCCCCTCTACACAGTGTCCCCTCTACACTCCTTCCCCTCTACACTCCTTCCCCTCTACACTCCTTCCCCTCTACACAGTGTCCACTCTACACTCCTTCCCCTCTACACAGTGTCCCCTCTACACTCCTTCCCCTCTACACAGTGTCCCCTCTACACTCCTTCCCCTCTACACAGTGTCCCCTCCTTCCCCTCTACACTCCTTCCCCTCTACACTCCTTCCCCTCTATACAGTGTCCCCTCCTTCCCCTCTACACAGTGTCCCCTCTACACTCCTTCCCCTCTACACAGTGTCCCCTCCTTCCCCTCTACACAGTGTCCCCTCCTTCCCCTCTACACTCCTTCCCCTCTACACTCCTTCCCCTCTACACAGTGTCCCCTCCTTCCCCTCTACACTCCTTCCCCTCTACACAGTGTCCCCTCTACACTCCTTCCCCTCTACACTCCTTCCCCTCTACACTCCTTCCCCTCTACACTCCTTCCCCTCTACACAGTGTCCCCTCTACACTCCTTCCCCTCTACACTCCTTCCCCTCTACACTCCTTCCCCTCTACACTCCTTCCCCTGTACACAGTGTCCCCCCCTACACTCCTTCCCCTCTACACAGTGTCCCCTCTACACTCCTTCCCCTCTACACTCCTTCCCCTCTACACAGTGTCCCCTCTACACTCCTTCCCCTCTACACTCCTTCCCTCTACACTCCTTCCCCTGTACACAGTGTCCCCTCTACACTCCTTCCCCTCTACACTCCTTCCCCTCTACACTCCTTCCCCTCTACACAGTGTCCCCTCTACACTCCTTCCCCTCTACACAGTGTCCCCTCCTTCCCCTCTACACTCCTTCCCCTCTACACTCCTTCCCCTCTACACAGTGTCCCCTCCTTCCCCTCTACACAGTGTCCCCTCTACACTCCTTCCCCTCTACACAGTGTCCCCTCCTTCCCCTCTACACAGTGTCCCCTCCTTCCCCTCTACACTCCTTCCCCTCTACACTCCTTCCCCTCTACACAGTGTCCCCTCCTTCCCCTCTACACTCCTTCCCCTCTACACAGTGTCCCCTCTACACTCCTTCCCCTCTACACTCCTTCCCCTCTACACTCCTTCCCCTCTACACTCCTTCCCCTCTACACTCCTTCCCCTCTACACAGTGTCCCCTCTACACTCCTTCCCCTCTACACTCCTTCCCCTCTACACTCCTTCCCCTCTACACAGTGTCCCTCTACACTCCTTCCCCTCTACACAGTGTCCCCTCTACACTCCTTCCCCTCTACACAGTGTCCCCTCTACACTCCTTCCCCTCTACACTCCTTCCCCTCTACACAGTGTCCCCTCTACACTCCTTCCCCTCTACACAGTGTCCCCTCTACACTCCTTCCCCTCTACACTCCTTCCCCCTCTACACAGTGTCCCCTCTACACTCCTTCCCCTCTACACTCCTTCCCCTCTACACTCCTTCCCCTCTACACAGTGTCCCCTCTACACTCCTTCCCTCTACACTCCTTCCCCTCTACACTCCTTCCCCTCTACACTCCTTCCCCTCTACACAGTGTCCCCTCTACACTCCTTCCCCTCTACACTCCTTCCCCTCTACACTCCTTCCCCTCTACACTCCTTCCCCTCTACACAGTGTCCCCTCTACACTCCTTCCCCTCTACACTCCTTCCCCTCTACACTCCTTCCCCTCTACACTCCTTCCCCTCTACACAGTGTCCCCTCTACACTCCTTCCCCTCTACACTCCTTCCCTCTACACTCCTTCCCTCTACACTCCTTCCCCTGTACACAGTGTCCCCTCTACACTCCTTCCCCTCTACACTCCTTCCCCTCTACACTCCTTCCCCTGTACACAGTGTCCCCTCTACACTCCTTCCCCTCTACACTCCTTCCCCTCTACACTCCTTCCCCTCTACACAGTGTCCCCTCTACACTCCTTCCCCTCTACACAGTGTCCCCTCCTTCCCCTCTACACAGTGTCCCCTCCTTCCCCTCTACACTCCTTCCCCTCTACACTCCTTCCCCTCTACACAGTGTCCCCTCCTTCCCCTCTACACAGTGTCCCCTCTACACTCCTTCCCCTCTACACAGTGTCCCCTCCTTCCCCTCTACACAGTGTCCCCTCCTTCCCCTCTACACTCCTTCCCCTCTACACTCCTTCCCCTCTACACAGTGTCCCCTCCTTCCCCTCTACACTCCTTCCCTCTACACAGTGTCCCCTCTACACTCCTTCCCCTCTACACTCCTTCCCCTCTACACTCCTTCCCCTCTACACTCCTTCCCCTCTACACTCCTTCCCCTCTACACAGTGTCCCCTCTACACTCCTTCCCCTCTACACTCCTTCCCCTCTACACTCCTTCCCCTCTACACAGTGTCCCCTCTACACTCCTTCCCCTCTACACAGTGTCCCCTCTACACTCCTTCCCCTCTACCAGTGTCCCCTCTACACTCCTTCCCCTCTACACAGTTGTCCCCTCTACACTCCTTCCCCTCTACACTCCTTCCCCTCTACACAGTGTCCCCTCTACACTCCTTCCCCTCTACACAGTGTCCCCTCTACACTCCTTCCCTCTACACTCCTTCCCCTCTACACAGTGTCCCCTCTACACTCCTTCCCCTCTACACTCCTTCCCCTCTACACAGTGTCCCCTCTACACTCCTTCCCCTCTACACAGTGTCCCCCTCTACACTCCTTCCCCTCTACACAGTGTCCCCTCTACACTCCTTCCCCTCTACACAGTGTCCCCTCTACACTCCTTCCCCTCTACACAGTGTCCCCTCTACACTCCTTCCCCTCTACACAGTGTCCCCTCTACACTCCTTCCCCTCTACACTCCTTCCCCTCTACACTCCTTCCCCTCTACACAGTGTCCCCTCTACACTCCTTCCCCTCTACACTCCTTCCCCTCTACACAGTGTCCCCTCTACACTCCTTCCCCTCTACACAGTGTCCCCTCCTTCCCCTCTACACAGTGTCCCCTCCTTCCCCTCTACACTCCTTCCCCTCTACACTCCTTCCCCTCTACACAGTGTCCCCTCCTTCCCCTCTACACTCCTTCCCCTGTACACAGTGTCCCCTCTACACTCCTTCCCCTCTACACTCCTTCCCCTCTACACTCCTTCCCCTCTACACAGTGTCCACTCTACACTCCTTCCCCTCTACACAGTGTCCCCTCTACACTCCTTCCCCTCTACACAGTGTCCCCTCTACACTCCTTCCCCTCTACACTCCTTCCCCTCTACACAGTGTCCCCTCTACACTCCTTCCCCTCTACACTCCTTCCCCTCTACACAGTGTCCCCTCTACACTCCTTCCCCTCTACACTCCTTCCCCTCTACACTCCTTCCCCTCTACACTCCTTCCCTCTACACAGTGTCCCCTCTACACTCCTTCCCCTCTACACAGTGTCCCTCTACACTCCTTCCCCTCTACACAGTGTCCCCTCTACACTCCTTCCCCTCTACACAGTGTCCCCTCTACACTCCTTCCCCTCTACACAGTGTCCCCTCTACACTCCTTCCCCTCTACACTCCTTCCCCTCTACACAGTGTCCCCTCTACACTCCTTCCCCTCTACACAGTGTCCCCTCTACACTCCTTCCCCTCTACACTCCTTCCCCTCTACACAGTGTCCCCTCCTTCCCCTCTACACTCCTTCCCCTCTACACAGTGTCCCCTCTACACTCCTTCCCCCTCTACACAGTGTCCCCTCTACACTCCTTCCCCTCTACACTCCTTCCCCTCTACACTCCTTCCCCTCTACACAGTGTC
>JACEEZ010000983.1:250000-252500 GCA_016584305.1 Chionoecetes opilio | reverse complement strand
CTTTATCTCTTTCCAGCCAGCCCTTTCCCTTCTTCCATATTTTTATTTGCTTGTCTCCTTCCATCTAGTCATCTGGTGAAGCATCAGAGACCTCAGCAGTCTGGGTTCACGCCTGGTAAGTCAACAACGGACCGTATCCTAGCGCTTCGTGTCCTGGTGGAACGCCGACGTGAGTTTCGACAGGGGATGTTTGCAGCCTATGTTGATCTCAAGAAGGCGTTTGACTCAGTGCATCGTGAGTCACTCTGGGATCTTCTGCGACTTCGAGGGATTCCTGCAAGGACTATTGGTTTGATAACTGGTCTGTATTTCTGGGACTGAGAGTGCTGTGAAGTGTGAGGCAGGTGTATCCAGCTTCTTTCCTGTGAATACAGGATCACTCCTAGGTGCGTCCACCTAGCAAGGGTGCGTCCTTGCCCCATTACTTTTCAACGCTTGTATGGACTGGGTATTGGACAAAGTTGTAGATCAAAGTGATTGTGGAGCATCCGTCGGCAACACCAAGATCACTGATCTTGTTTTTGCCGATGATGCAGTAATCTTTGCTGAGTCGCTGGAGGTCCTGGTGATGGCTCTCGAGGCGCTGCACGAGGAGGCAAAGCCTTTGGGACTTGAGGTCTCCTGGCTCAAGACCAAGGTCCAGGTGTTTGGAGACTTACTAGATGAAGCAGTACAGTCTGTTCATGCGTGTGGCGAGGACATTGAGATCTTGGAAAGTTTTACATACCTTGGTAGCGCAGTCCATAATGACGGCGGGTCACGTCAAGAAGTCTTACGGCGGAATGGCATAGCCCACGGGCCCCACGGTGTTATGGACTCGCTCAGCGGGAGTATTTGGCGTTGTCAGTACCTGTGCAGGAGGACAAAGATCCGGATCTTCAAGTCGCTTGTGATCCCTGTCTTACTCTATGGTTGTGAGACATTGACACTAAATAGTGACTTGAAGAGACGAATCAATGCCTTTGGTAATAAGTGTCTTCGCAGAATCATGGGGTATCGCTGGGATGATTACGTGTCAAATCAGCGATTGCACCGTGAGACTGAATCGAGGCCTATTACCTGCATAGTCCGTCAGCGCCAACTTGGGCTATATGGGCATGTGGCACGCTACCCTGAAACCGATCCTTCCCATCGGGTTGTATCTGTAAGAGACAATCCGGCGTAGAGGAGGCCAAGGGGGCGCCCACAAGGCTCGTGGCTGGGGCAAGTTGATGTTTCTTGTCGAGAGCTGCTTGGTATGGGAAAGGAGCCTGCATGGGAGCTCGCGGGTGGTGACCCCCGAGATAGGCGTCGTAGGGTGGGCGAGGCGACGCGCCCCCCAGCGTATGCCCCTAATGATTGATTGATTGATATTCTTAAAAAAAACCCGGCCAAGACCACCATACATCCATCTATTGCCCTATTTCCCTTCCTCTTCCATATACCCATTTTCTTGTCTTGCCATCCAGCCCTATTTCCCTTCTTCCATAGACCTATTTCCTTTCCTCGTCCAACCAGCCCTATTTCTTTTCTTCCATACATATATTTTCTTATCTCTTTCCATCTAGCCCCATTTCCCTTCCTTTTCCATCATATACTTATTTTCTTGTCTTTCCATCCAGCCCTATTTCCCTTCTTCCATAGACCTATTTCCTCTCCTCTTCCAACCAACCCTACTTGCCTTCCTCTTCCATATATCTATTTTATTTGTCTCTTTCCATCCAGCCCTATTTCCCTTCTTCCCTACACCTATTTCCTCTCCTCTTTCCAGCCAGCCCTATTTCCCTTCCTCTTCCATATATCTACTTTCTTGTCTCTTTCTATCCAGGCATATTTCTATTTATTTTCTAGCCCTATTCCCCATCTTCCATATTTCCATTTTTTCTCACCTCTTCAAAACCCGTCCATATACTACTAAAAAAACCCGCCCACACCACTTCCCGGCACGTCATTAGGGTGGCCGCCGCCGGAATACCAGGTGAGGCAGGGGCGTGAGGCAGGGGTGAGGCAGGGGGTGAGGCAGGCAGGGGTGAGGCAGGCGTGGGAGGGCTGGGTGGGGCCTGAAGACTCTTATTGGCAGGAAATTGTCGAGATAAAAGAGTCTAATGCAATCCCGAAGCAGGTTGAAATTTTGCTTAGTGAGGCTCCTTCTTTTCTTCCCCAATTGACAGCTTTCCCGCGCCGCCACCACCACCACCGCCTCGGACACACAGACGTACGCACACACTCACACACACACACACACACACTCACACACACACACACACACACAGACGTACGCACACACTCACACACACACACACACTCATACACACCACACACACACAGACGTACGCACACACTCACACACACACACACACACCAACACACACACACACCACACACACACACACACACACACACACACACACACACACACACACACACACACACACACACACACACACACACACACACACACACACACACACACACACACACACACACACACACACACACACACACACACACACACACAGAC
>JACEEZ010000983.1:240000-247500 GCA_016584305.1 Chionoecetes opilio | reverse complement strand
TATTTAGTAGTATTGGCAAACTTGTCAAAATTTTAATGTATCATCTGGAGAAATAATAATGTGTCTATGAAGAATTGGGATAGATGACTTAGCACTTATCCATATTCATAGTTTTGAGTTATTATTTGAGACTATTTAACACACATACACACACCACACACACAAATACTAATGATAATAAAAAAGAATAGATAATTATAATAATAAATAAAACAAAACAAAAAAATAGAAAAATAAATGAAGGTTTTATATATTGAAGCACCATTGTGATGACATGGATACATTTATTTCCCCTTTTTTAGAGTAGGTCTTTAACGAACAGTACACGGAGTACACTATATATTCCTTTTTTTCTCTAATAGTACACGTATCAGACCCTTAAAACAATAGAACTACTTTATGAATACAGAACAATTCGTACAGTTTGTCTAGATGGTGCGCTTGAACTTAACTTTTAAACATAACATCAACATAGCTTAACTGATACACTAAATTCAAACTTTCTTTTCTAGATGGTGCTTGATATAGAGACCTCAAGGAAAACAGTGCAAGAGGACGAGTTAAAGGAGTTCAAGGGCCATAGATAAGCTGATTCCCATGTGTTCCTGTTATCGTGAAGGTGTAACGCGGCGGTGAAGGTAAGTGTCTGATTAACCTGTTCTGACCTCATTATCTTCTTACCACAAGATTCGAGAGTAAGTGACAGGTAAGTAAAGCATTAGGTAAAAACAGGTTAACCGGACAAAGCAGAAAAGAGTAAATAAATAAATACTATAAGACAAAAATTCCCACAAGATTCACTAAACTCTCGAATTTTGTGAGAATCTTGTGGGAATTTTTGTCTTTTACTATTTACTTATTTACTCTTCCCTGCTTTGTCCGGTTAACCTGTTTTTACCTAATGATTTACTTACCTGTCACTTAACTCTCTCGAATCTTGTGGGAATATTGTGGGAATTTATTTTATACTCTTAAACTCTTGTCTCTTCTATTCTTTTATATTTGTCTCATGATTTTTTTTTTATCATACTCTTGTCTGATTAACCTTTATTTTTTACCTAATGATTTACTTACCTGTCACTTAACTCTCTCGAATCTTGTGGGAATTTGTCTTACACTCTATTTTTTACTCTTATAATCTTGTCTCTTCTATTTTTCATATCATTATTGCCTGTACATCCACAAAACTGTCTAGAATTTTGTGGGAATTTCTTTCACTTTTTTTTACCATTCTCCTTCCTTGCTTTGTGTTTTTATGCTTCTATGGATATTTGAGTTGATTTTTGTGGGATTTTATGGAAGCTTTAGTTTTTGTTTATATTATTATTATTATTATCATTATTATCATTTTTTTTGACATGACAAAGAACTGAACTATTACTATTATACTTATTGAGGTAGTGTTTAATATTTCCCCTCGGTGATTTGCTGCTAATATTACCACATGGATATTCCCAGACACTAATATCGCGTGGATTTAGTGGCTCTGTTTTTATAAGTGTCATTATTCCACCTCGTGTTGGGCTAAGCTTTGCTCCACTGTATAGTTATTTTACTCCCAATATGTGGTGGTTATTTGTATTTATATAATGGTTGTATGTAGCTCTATTTTTGGTGTGTGTGTGGGGGGGATGTTTGTGTGTGTGTGTAGGGGGGTGTAATGTATGTGTGTGGGGGGGAGGTTTGGGGTGTGTGGGGGGGGAATGTTTGTGTGTGTGGGGGGAAGGGTGCATGTGTGTGTGGGGGGATGTTTGTGTGTGTGGGGGATGTTTGTGTGTGTGTGGGGGGGGTGTTTGTCTGTGTGTGTGGAGGGAGGGTGCATGTGTGTGTGGGGGGAGGTTTGTGTTTGTGTGGGGGGGTGTTTGTGTGTGGGGGATATTTGTGTGTGTGGGGGGTGTTTGTGTGTGTGTGGGGGGTGTTTGTCTGTGTGTGTGGGGGGTGTTTGTCTGTGTGTGTGGGGGGGAGGGTGCATGTTTGTGTGGGGGGATGTTTGTGTGTGTGGGGGGTGTTTGTCTGTGTGTGGGGGGGGGAGGGTGCATGTGTGTGTGGGAGGGCGTTTGTGTGTGCATGGGGGGGATGTTTGTGTGTGTGTGTGTGCAGTGCAAGGGAAAAAACACACACACACACACACACACACACACACACACACACACACACACACACACACACACACACACACACACACAGAGATAGTTGTGCGAACATTCAGAAAGACTGTAGCCATTACATATCATTACAAAAAAGACCGCACACACAAATACAAACTCACTCTTTCATTATAACATTCATTGTATTCAAACGATAATTAACCCAAAAAACAACCTGAAATAAAAATGTTAGATAGAATAATTAATGGCAAAAACTACAGTGGAGAGAGAGAGGAAAAAAAGGATGATTTTATTAATTTTGGTGAGGCAATAATTATGATATTTACGGATTTGCCTGAAAAATATTGTTGAGAGAGAGAGAGAGAGAGAGAGAGAGAGAGAGAGAGAGAGAGAGAGAGAGAGAGAGAGAGAGAGAGAGGAGAGAGAAGGAGAGAGACGAGAGAGAGAGAGAGAGAGAGAGAGAGAGAGAGAGAGAGAGAGAGAGAGAGAGAGCGCGCGAACGAGAGATAGAGTGCGAACGAGAGAGAGCGCGCGAACGAGAGAGAGCGCGCGAACGAGAGAGAGCGCGCGAACGAGAGAGAGCGCGCGAACGAGAGAGAGCGCGCGAACGAGAGAGAGCGCGCGAACGAGAGAGAGCGCCAACGAGAGAGAGCGCGAACGAGAGAGAGAGAGCGCGAACGAGAGAGAGAGCGAACGAGAGAGAGAGAGCGCGAACGAGAGAGAGAGAGAGAGAGGCGCGAACGAGAGACGAGAGAGAGAGAGCGCGAACGAGACGGAGAAGAGCGCGAACGAGAGAGAGAGCGCGAACGAGAGGAGAGAGAGAGCGCGAACGAGAGAGAGGAGAGAGGAACGAGAGAGAGAGAGCGCGAACGAGAGAGAGAGAGCGCGAACGAGAGAGAGGAGCGGAACGAGAGAGAGAGAGCGCGAACGAAGAGAGAGAAGCGCGAACGAGAAGAGAGCGCGAACGAGAGAGAGAGAGCGCGAACGAGAGAGAGAGAGCGCGAACGAGAGAGAGCGCGAACGAAGAGAGAAGCGCGAACGAGAGAGAGCGCGAACGAGAGAGAAGGCGAACGAGAGAGAGCGCGAACGAGAGAGCGCGAACGAGAGAGAGCGCGAACGAGAGAGAGCGCGAACGAGAGAGAGCGGAACGAGAGAGAACGCGAACGAGAGAGAGCGCGAACGAGAGAGACGCGAACGAGAGAGAGCGCGAACGAGAGAGAGCGAACGAAGAGAGCGCGAACGAGAGAGAGCGCGAACGAGAGAGAGAACGCGAACGAGAGAGAGAACGCGAACGAGAGAGAGAGAGCGCGAACGAGAGAGAGCGCGAACGAGAGAGAGCGCGAACGAGAGAGAGCGCGAACGAGAGAGAGCGCAAACGAGAGAGAGCGCGAACGAGAGAGAACGCAAACGAGAGAGAGAACGCGAACGAGAGAGAGAACGCGAACGAGAGAGAGAACGCGAACGAGAGAGAGAGAGCGCGAACGAGAGAGCGCGCGAACGAGAGAGAGCGCGAACGAGAGAGAGCGCGAACGAGAGAGAGCGCGAACGAGAGAGAGCCCGAACGAGAGAGAGAGTTTAACAATTATGATCACAGACTCTATTATACTATGTTCACTAAATAGCTATCTATCTATCTAATCCTCTCAACAAATAATTACATCACATCACACAAACACATATTTTGATCATTACATTTCTTTCCCTGCATCTTTTTACACATAACAAATATTTTTGACCTGCATTCTCTCCCCCCCTCCCCCCCTTGCCTAGTGTATCTGCCGCTCGTACGGGGAGAGACTAACGAGCACGAGCGGACATGTCGTTCCGGTTAACGAGGAAAATTTGCGAATTGCGCTGAATAATTGGCATAACTTAATTTTCATGTAGAGATAACGAGCGGGAATGTATCATGGTCATTCGCTCATGCTAACTAATCCAGTGTGGAGGGCGTAGTAGTAGTGGCGTATTCCCTCTCATCATCACTACTATTATTATTATTATTGATGTGTTGTTATCATTATTTCCTAACTAATCCAGTGGGGAGGGCGTACTAGTAGTGGTAGTTCCCTTGTATCATTGCTAGTGTTATTATTGTTATCATTATTACCCTTTCAAACTGTACTTGCTTTTACATATTTTTGCACCCTCTAGTAATCCTGTATTTTGTATCCTGTAGTAATCCTGTATTTTGTATCCTGTTGTAATTCTGTATTTTGTATCCTGTTGTAATCCTCTATTTTGTATCCTGTTGTAATCCTCTATTTTGTATCCTGTTGTAATCCTCTATTTTGTATCCTGTTGTAATTCTGTATTTTGTATCCTGTTGTAATCCTCTATTTTGTATCCTGTTGTAATCCTCTATTTTGTATCCTGTTGTAATCCTCTATTTTGTATCCTGTTGTAATTCTGTATTTTGTATCCTGTTGTAATCCTCTATTTTGTATCCTGTTGTAATCCTCTATTTTGTATCCTGTTGTAATCCTCTATTTTGTATCCTGTTGTAATCCTCTATTTTGTATCCTGTTGTAATCCTCTATTTTGTATCCTGTTGTAATTCTGTATTTTGTATCCTGTTGTAATCCTCTATTTTCTATCCTGTTGTAATCCTCTATTTTGTATCCTGTTGTAATCCTCTATTTTGTATCCTGTAGTAATCCTCTATTTTGTATCCTGTTGTAATCCTGTATTTTGTATCCTGTTGTAATCCTGTATTTTGTATCCTGTTGTAATCCTCTATTTTGTATCCTGTTGTAATCCTCTATTTTGTATCCTGTTGTAATCCTGTATTTTGTATCCTGTTGTAATTCTCTATTTTGTATCCTGTAGTAATCCTCTATTTTGTATCCTGTTGTAATCTCTATTTTGTATCCTGTTGTAATCCTCTATTTTGTATCCTGTTGTAATCCTCTATTTTGTATCCTGTTGTAATCCTTATTTTTGTATCCTGTTTGTATTTATCCTCGTATTTTGTATCCTGTTGTAATCCTCTATTTTGTATCCTGTTGTAATCCTCTATTTTGTATCCTGTTGTAATCCTCTATTTTGTATCCTGTTGTAATCCTCTATTTTGTATCCTGTTGTAATCCTCTATTTTGTATCCTGTTGTAATCCTGTATTTTGTATCCTGTTGTAATCCTGTATTTTGTATCCTGTTGTAATCCTGTATTTTGTAATCTCTTTGTTGTTAATCCTGTATTTTGTATCCTGTTGTAATTCTCTATTTTGTATCCTGTAGTAATCCTCTATTTTGTATCCTGTTGTAATCCTGTATTTTGTATCCTGTTGTAATCCTGTATTTTGCATCCTGTTGTAATCCTCTGTATTTTGTAATCTCTTGTAACCTAACCTAGACCTAACCTAAACCTAACCTAACCTAACCTACCTAATGCAGTGTGGAGGACGTAATAGTAGTGGTATTTCCCTTATATCATCACTACTATTGTTATTGTTATTGTTGTTATCATTATATCCCTTCATACTGTGCTTGCTTAATAAGGATGTGGCTGTTGTTCTCTCTTGGTCAGCCACTTCATAAGAACAAAGTTATTTAAGAACTTAAAGCTACAAGAGGCTGTGAGACCTACACGTGGTAGTTCTTGTTACTTAACACTACCTACATCCACCTTTCATCCCCATCCATGAATTTGTCTAGCCTCCTTTTAAAGCTCCCTTAATATTCACTCCGCACTAACTACCTGACTAACCACGCACTTCATCCTCCTCTCCTCTCTCTGCCTTATCAATAAATGAGCTGTAGTGTTATGTTGACAGCGATATAAACGTATTTACCACAGTCAAGTACTACCACGCGTGCCTATAAGGTTACCGATCCCGTCCATACGCGATCTAAACTGGAATGCTAAACAAAAGTACCCAGTGACTCATTCCAAAACGCAAGGCTACTTTTAGTTCTGTTATTTAGTTAGCGGTACAATAGGGAGGTTAATCTGAGAAGTAGTTAATGAAGAGACAAGAGATACTATACTTAGAGGCGGGAATTGTGTATAAAAGGAAAGGAAGAATAAGGAATGGGTAATATTAGAAGGCAAAGTAATAAGAGCAAGAAACTGTGGGATAGAAAATAAAGATAAAGAGAGAGAGAGAGAGAGAGAGAGAGAGAGAGAGAGAGAGAGAGAGAGAGAGAGAGAGAGAGAGGAGACGAGAGAGAGAGAGAGAGAGAGAGAGAGAGAGAGAGAGAGAGAGAGAGAGACAGAGAGACAGAGAGAGAGAGAGAGAACACAAAGCCTGACCAATCGATTGATAAAGAAAAGACAGAGAGAGAGAGAGAGAGAGAGAGAGAGAGAGAGAGAGAGAGAGAGAGAGAGAGAGAGAGAGAGAGAGAGAGAGAAGCGTAATTCTTCCCTGTAATATATTGCGTGTGTGTGAAGCTAAAATGCCAAAAATGGGCAATGAATTTGTCTGGGAGGGTGTTATGTACTGCCAGGCCCACACCTTCCACCCAAGACACATCCCCCCCACACACACACCAACACCCCCTCCCCAACACCCACTACCTACCCCCTTCTTTACCCTTTACCTATACCCCCAACTCACTCACTCAACCCCCACACCCCTACACCCCTCCCACACACCCTGTCTCACCCCAAAACCAACCTACCCCCTACCTTACCCTTCTTACTGCCATTCCCACCTTCCACCCAAGACACATCACCCCCACACACCCCACCCCCTGAACATCCCCTCACCCTCAGCACCCTCCCCCCACCCCAACATCCCTTCCCATTACCTACACAAACACCTACCCACACCCAAGACACATCCCCCCACATCCCCAAACACCCCTTTCCCTTACACCCTCCCCAACACCCCTCCCCACACCCCAACATCCCTTCCCCAATACCTACCTACCTCCTATTATACCCCATACCTACCTATTCCTTACCTTAGCCCTTACTTACCCCTTACCTACCTCCCACCCAAGACATATCCCCAACACACACACCCTTCCACACCCACCCAACACCTACCTATCTCTCCCCAACACCCACCTACCACCTATCTTTACCCCTCACCTATCCCTCCCCAATAACTACCTTCCCCCTTATTATCCTGGATCTTACCCACAGCCATACACCCAACACCCCCAACACCCCTTCCCCAACACCCACCTACCCCCTACGTTACCCCTTACCTATCCCTCCCCTTACTTCACCCCATATCACCGTGGATACGGTGATATGGGGTGGGGGGTGGGGCTTGGGGGTGGGGGTGGGGGGTGGGGTGGGGGGTGGGGGCTTACCATTTAACTACTATTACCACTATTACCTACTACGTATATTACCTTCACTATTATTATATTACCTACACAATTACCTACTATTGTTATTATCTATATCAATAGTACCTATATTACTCCTATTCACTATGACTC
>JACEEZ010000983.1:227500-230000 GCA_016584305.1 Chionoecetes opilio | reverse complement strand
AGTTTCTGAACAAAAGGCTGCTTGTAGTGAATTGAAGGTCAGTTAAGTTGTTAGTAGTTCTGAAAAAAGGCGCTTGTAGTGAATTGAAGGTCAGTTAAGTTGTTTAGTTTCTGAACAAAAAGGGTGCTTGTAGTGAATTGAAGGGTAGTTAAGTTGTTATTTATTTTGAAGTAACAAAAACAACAAAGACAGTAGTGGTTTAGATATGACATAGATAAATGCACAGTTTGGTCATGTGCTGTGTGTGTGTGAGAGGAGCGTGGGTGGTACATCTATCCTAGTATTGCGTGTGTGTGTGTGTGTGCGTGTGTATGTGTGTGTGTGTGTATGTGTGTGTGTGTATGTGTGTGTGCGCGTGTGTGTGTGGTTGTGTGTGTGTGTGTGTGTGTATGTGTGTGTGTGTGTATGTGTGTGTGTGTGTGTGTGTATGCGTGTGTGTGTGTGCGTGTGTGTGTGTGTGTGTGTGTATATGTGTGTGTGTGGTGTGTGTGTGTGTGTGTGTGTGTGTGTGTGTGTGTGTGTGTGTGTTGTGTGTGTGTGTGTGTGTGTGTGTGTGTGTGTGTGTGTGTGTGTGTGTGTGTGTGTGTGTGTGTGTGTGTGTGCAGTGGTGGAGTGTACTAAAGGTGAGATGGTGCGATGGGTAGTCTTCGTAATGCACCTGATATGTGTGTGTGTGTGACTGTGTGTGCGTGACTGTGCCTGTGTGCGTGTGTGTGTGTGTGTATGTGTATGTGTATGTGTGTATGTGTGTGTGTGTGTGTGTGTGTGTGTGTGTGTGTGTGTGTGTGTGTGTGTGTGTGTGGTGTGTGTGTGTGTGTGTGTGACTGTGTGTGTGTGTGTGTGTGTGTGTAAGGCGGAAAACTGATATAAAGAGAAGAGCGGAGAGCAGCGTTAATACAAGTGAGTCTGTGTTGGGTGGCTTCACATATCTTATCATCCGAGGATAATGATGATTCGTGCATGACGTGGAACATAAAAGAGAGCTGGGAGTGAATTACAAGGACAAGTAATAACAAGGACAGTATGGATCTGATAGACACGTACGATATGATGCTTGTAATGTATAGAAGGATGGCAAAGTTGTTAGTTGTTCTGAAATAATCCTAACAGAACAGTGAGCCAGGAGTGAATTGAGACAAATAATTCCAAAATAGCAATTAAATCCTCCTACTTCTGTCCTAATTACCTTATTGAACTTATTTAATTTAAGGTGGTTTATCGCCAAGGGTTTTACATGTGGTGGTTTTATCGTCAAGGGTTTTACACTGGTGGTTTATCGCCAAGGATTTACAGTGGTGGTTTATCGCCAAGGGTTTACAGTGGTGGTTTATCGCCAAGGGTTTACATTGGTGGTTTATCGCCAAGGGTTTACATTGGTGGTTTATCGCCAAGGGTTTACAGTGGTGGTTTATTGCCAAGGGTTTACACTGGTGGTTTATCGCCAAGGGTTTACAGTGCTGGTTTATCGCAACGGGCTTACAGTGCTGGTTTATCGCCAAGGGTTATTCAGTGGTGGTTTATCGCCAAGGGTTTACAGTGCTGGTTTATCGCAACGGGCTTACAGTGCTGGTTTATCGCCAAGGTTTACAGTGGTGGTTTATCGCCAAGGGTTTACAGTGGTGGTTTATCGCCAAGGGTTTACACTGGTGGTTTATCGCCAAGGGTTTACAGTGGTGGTTTATCGCCAAGGGTTTACAGTGGTGGTTTATCGCCAAGGGTTTACAGTGGTGGTTTATCGCCAAGGTTTACAGTGGTGGTTTATCGCCAAGGGTTTACACTGGTGGTTTATCGCCAAGGGTTTACAGTGCTGGTTTATCGCCAAGGGTTTACAGTGGTGGTTTATCGCCAAGGGTTTACAGTGGTGGTTTATCGCCAAGGGTTTACAGTGGTGGTTTATCGCCAAGGGTTTACAGTGGTGGTTTATCGCCAAGGGTTTACAGTGGTGGTTTATCGCCAAGGGTTTACACTGGTGGTTTATCGCCAAGGGTTTACAGTGGTGGTTTATCGCCAAGGGTTTACAGTGGTGGTTTATCGCCAAGGGTTTACAGTGGTGGTTCATCCTCTTGACGGCTAACAGACCACACCACAACCATCGGCTTACCACAACTCACGCCACACGACATCAATGCAAGTGTATAACTATTGTGTGTGCTCTTGTATCAATTAGCAAGGAGTTTAAAGAGCTAGAAATACTTAGATAAATACTAGAGCCAGGATATAGAACAGTTTAGTGCGGTATATACAACAACATCAGGGTATTTGAACATAAGAACATAAGAACATAAGGAAGCTACAAGAGGCTGTAAGACCTACACGTGGTAGTTCCTGTTACTTAACACTACCTACATCCACCTTTCATCCCCATCCATGAATTTATCTAGCCTCCTTTTAAAGCTCTCTAATGACTCCGCACTAACTACCTGTCTACTGGGTCCATTCCAATCATTTACCACCCTATTTGTGAACCAGTTTTTCCCTATTTCTTTTTTAAATCTACGCT
>JACEEZ010000983.1:202500-222500 GCA_016584305.1 Chionoecetes opilio | reverse complement strand
TGCCACTAAAGATACACAGTAGTTTATATCTGACTTTAAATTTCACGTTTCAGCGTTTTTTTATGCTTTTACTGCGAGTATAGACGGTTTCAAATTTTTGCTCGCGTTTTTTTTCGGGCGCGACAACAGCGGTACGACATCAGTAAATAAAACTAGATGGCGACTTTACTGTTGGTAGCCCTTTGTAGATATTTTTTTAATTTTTTCATTTATAGCTAAAAATGAACGATGAAGAACAAAAAAAGGACCCAAATCTCCCGATAGCCCCTTAAATGTCCTGAAAAACTGGGTGTAGAAATGTTAAGAAATTAACGCCCCACAACGGGTTTGTAAACAGAAAAAAAAAAGTTTTTTCCCCGGCGACTTTCATGTTTTTACGGTAAAAAATAGAGAGTGTAAAGAGGATAAGGGGAAAAAATAGAAAAAAACTAAAAAAAATGCTGTTTTGATGTAGATAAAATGGAAAGAGTGGGTTTTAAAAATAAGAAATAAGGTAAAATAAATTTAAAAATGGGGCGAAAAATAAAAACTAAAGTAAGGGAAAGGATTTGGCTCTAAGCACACACACACACACACAGAAACCCTTTTAGCCCTTCAGAAAGCTAAAAAATCATGCAATGGTGTTGTTATTATTACCACTGTCACCTTCATCATCATCATCATCATCATCATCATCATCACCATCATCCCTACCCATGTCAGCACCACCACTCTCCATATCAACACCACAACCACCACTACCCCCCTCGCCTCCTCAGAAAGCTAAAACTAAAAAGGTGGTGTTATTATTATTATTGTCATCACCATCATCATCACCATCACTACCCATGTCAACAACAACACCACCTTCACCACTACCCCACCTCCCCTCTTCCCCTTCCCCCCTTCCCCCCTTCCCTCCCCCCCCCCCGACTTCTATGGCAGCTGTCCTTCCATAATGTGTGTCTTGTAATAGGATTATGCAAATGTTTCTTCACAGGGTAAAGAAAAAAAAAGAGGGGAGCCACAAGGGGGGGGTAAATGGTTCCTCTTTTTATTTTTTTTGGGTTGAGAAATATTTCGTTGGGTAAGAAAAGAAACACATGTTCTAAAATATCTTGGGTCGAGAGAGAGAGAGAGAGAGAGTGGGAAGAAGGGAGAGAGAGAGAGAGAGAGAGGAGAGAGAGAGAGAGAGAGAGAGAGAGAGAGAGAGAGAGAGAAGAGGGAGAGAGATAGAGAGAGAGAGAGAAGAGATGAGAGAAGAGAGAGAGAGAGAGTGTGCATGCAATCTTACTGATATAAACAAATGACACAATATAATAGGAAAAGCCGAGCGCGCAAAACACACACACACGCACGCACACACACACACACAACACCACAACACACCACACACACACACACCACACACACACACACACACACACACACACACACACACACACACACACACACACACACACCCACACACACACACACCACCACCAACACACACACACACACAAACACACACACACACAACACACACAAGACAAAAGGCGGATGCATAAAGGAGACAAACAGATAGATAAACAGACCAATAGATAGACGCAGAGAAAAACAAAGAAAAAGGAAGAAAGCGACGTGCAAGGAATGACAGGAAATATAAACAGAGAAAAATAAGGAAAAGAAAATAGTAAGAGGAAAAGGAGCAGACTTTTCTTGGAGAATAGATGAAGGAGAAAGAAGAAGAAGAAGAAGAAGAAGAAGAAGAAGAAGAAGAAGAAGAAGAAGAAGAAGAAGAAGAAGAAGAAGAAGAAGAAGAAGAAGAAGAAGAAGAAGAAGAAGAAAGAAGAAGAAGAGAAGAAGAAGAGAAGAAGAAGAAGAAGAGAAGAAGAAGAAGAAGAAGAAGAAGAAGAAGAAGAAGAAGAAGAAGAAGAAGAAGAAGAAGAAGAAGAAGAAGAAGAAGAAGAAGAAGAAGAAGAAGAAGAAGAAGAAGAAGAAGAAGAAGTCAAAACAAAAAGTAATTTACAAAGAAGAATAAGAAATAAAAGAACTACAATTATTACTTTTAAGAGAGAGAGAGAGAGAAGAGAGAGGAGAGTAGAGATAGAGAGAAGAGAGAGAAGAGAGAGAGGAGTAAGAGAGGAGAGAATAGAGAGAGAGAGAGAGAGAGAGAGACGCCGCCACGATGGTCCAGTGGATATGTCGTTGCCCTGCCATCCTGTGGTTAGCCAGTTCGAATCCTCACTGCTCCCGGGGATTTTTCACTGACATATCGGGGGGTTACTGTCCCCCTTGAGCAAGAACATGGGGGTGTGTGAGGTTGAGGTGTGATGTAGTTGTGTGGTGTGTGAGGTTCCAGCAATACCCAAAGATCGGTAATAATGAGCTCCAAACTCGCACTGGGAGGGTAAAACTGGCGATCGCGAATCCGACTCACGTGGACAAGACCATGGGGGAATGACAGCGGAGAAAAGCGAAAAGGTTAAAGAGAATAGAAGTGGTAAAAAGGATAAAGAAAGGCTTCAGCTGAGGAACGTGCAACTTGGGGGTAAAATATGTTATTGCTTAGCCATTCCCTCGATAAAAATCAGAAGGAAATGCATAATTCAGAGTGGCGGGTCGAGCTAACAAAATAAAAATAAGTCTTTCCCTTAAAAAACTAAAAAAGAAAAAAAAAAAAAAAGGGGGGGGGGAAAAGGGGGGAGAGAGAGGAAAGGGGAAGGGGGAGAGAGAGAGAGAAAAAGAGAAGAGGGGAGAGAGAGAGAGGAAGAGAAGAGAGAGAGGGGAAAAGAGGAAAAGGAGGGGGAAACAAAACGTACTACTTGCATACAACAAAAAAGCGCAAATACAGACAGACTGGAAATTTAAAAAAAAAGAGAGAGAAAAAGAGAGAGAGAAGGAGAGAGAGAGGAGAAGAGAGAGGAGGAGAAAGAAGAGGAAGGGAGGAGAAGAGAGAGAGAGAGAGAGAATTTTGATTTTAATTATGTTTGTCCCTTTCCCTCTTCTCTCTTCTCTCCTCCTCCCTCCTTTTTCTTATTTTTCCCCGTTTTTTTGTTTTGTTTTTTTTGAAAAAACAAAGAAAGACAGACACACACCAAAAAGAGAGAGAAGGGAAAAGAGAGAGAGGAGAAGAAAAAGAGGGGAAGGGAGAAAAGGAGAGAAGAGGGGAAAAGAAGAGAGAGAGAGGGGAAAAAGGGGAAAAGAGAGAGGAGGATCTGTTTTAATTTTTTGTTAGTCTTTCCCCTCTCTCTCTCCTCTCCCCTTTTCTCTCTCCTGTTTGTTGTTTGTTTTGTTAAAAAAAAAAAAGAGAGGACAGACACACACACACACAGAGAGAGAGAGAGAGGAGAGGGAGAGAGAGAGAGAGAGAGAGGAGGAGAGAGAGAGAGAGAGAGAGAGGGGGGAGGGAGGAGAGAGAGAGAGAGAGAGAGAGAAAGAGAGAAAAGAGAACGGGACGTCGTGAGAGAGATAAAGAGAGAGCAGACCCGGACAGACGAACATTAATAGAAAGATACGTATTCACTTACGAATGATTGGTTTAAAACGCAGCGCAATGGATGATGAAGAGAAGCGATATTGTGATGATGGATTGGAATGGGAGGAGACGGAAAAAAGTGCATATAAGTGGTTAATTATTATATATAGTAATGGTAATGCGTAGAGAGAGAGAGGGAGGGAAAAAAGAGAAGTCGTTGAATGGTGGAACGAAGGTAATTATAGGATGAGAGAGAGAGAGAGAGAGAGGAGAGAGAGAGAGAGAGAGAGAGAGAGAGAGAGAGAGAGAGAGAGAGAGAGAGAGAGAGAGAGAGAGAGAGAGATGAGGAGGGGAGAGGGGAGAGAGAAAGAATAATAATCAAAATAAAGTTTATTCCGCCGGCAGTGGTTATTCTTGTTACAAGCAATTATTTTCAAGATAGTATATAAATAAAAGCATACACTATTACATTAAAAGATTAAAAATATATTAAAAGAAAGCAATGGTATATGTAAAATCATTATAAAAGGTACAGTTGGCATTATAAAAGGTACAGTTGGCATTATAAAAGGTACAGTTGGCATTATAAAAGGTACAGTTGGCATTATAAAAGGTACAGTTGGCATTATAAAAGGTACAGTTGGCATTATAAAAGGTACAGTTGGCATTATAAAAGGTACAGTTGGCATTATAAAAGGTACAGTTGGCATTATAAAAGGTATAGTTGGCATTATAAAAGGTACAGTTGGCATTATAAAAGGTACAGTTGGCATTATAAAAGGTATATATAGTTGGGCATTTAAATATAAAGTATATAAATTTATCTAAGAACATAATACATACCAAAAAAAAGGAAAAAAAAAGAGAGAGAGAGAGAGAGAGAGAGAGAGAGAGAGAGAGAGAGAGAGAGAGAGAGAGAGAGAGAGAGAGAGAGAGAGAGAGAGAGAGAGAGAGAGAGAGAGAGAGAGAGAGAGAGAGAGAGAGTATTATCTATTCCTGCCCCGTCTTGTTTTCCATTTTTCCTGTTGTAACGTATACGAAATATGAAAAAAAGGATAATATGTATTGATTATATCCACACACACACACACACACACACACACACACACACACACACACACACACACACACACACACACACACACACACACACACACACACACACACACACACACACACACACACATACATGTATATATCACGCTATTACATGTACCGTACCTGTATACGTAAGGAGCCTCTACCACGGTATCGCGTCAGTGTATCCACAACCTTAGCACTCAATGTCCGACACGAGTGGCCGGTTATGGCTGGAAATCACAGACCATTAGTAATAACAACGCGTGCTATTGATAACAACGATAACAACAACTGTGGTAACAACGTCTGGTATTCACAAAGATATGCATAAGAATGGGTTCAAATAGGTATTGATAGCAACGATAACAACAACTGTGGTAACAACGTCTGGTATTCACAAAGATATGCATAAGAATGGGTTCAAATAGGTATTGATAGCAACGATAACAACAACTGTGGTAACAACGTCTGGTATTCACAAAGATATGCATAAGAATGGGTTCAAATAGGTATTGATAGCAACGATAACAACAACTGTGGTAACAACGTCTGGTATTCACAAAGATATGCATAAGAATGGGTTTGAAATTCACGGATCAATGAAAGGGTTACATATTTGGCTTCTTTATTGTACTATAAACATGTATTTTTCATGTAATACTCTTTGGGGTCTACAAACACAGTAGTATTATAGATCCTACAAGACTTGTTTTTTTGTTTTTTTTACATCACAAAGGACTGGCCAAGGGCAAAAGAAAAAAAAAACCACCTCCTGCATGTCTTTTTTCGCTTTTTTTCCTACATTACAAAGGACTGGCCAAGGGCAAAATAATACAGAAACAACGAAATGCCTGTGTGGTTGTGTAGTTTGAAGTTTAAAACGCTATTTTTCTCGTAGATTACTTCAAGGCAAATTTTATGAAGCTTAACAAATAGACGCCAGGCATGAAGTGGTACATGAAGAGAATGTTGGTATGTAAAGCAAGTGCCGTCAGCATATTGCCGTTCTCTGGAATAGTATGTGGGATGGGGGATGTCTCTAGCCAATCACCGTTGTTCAAGCTCGTGACGTCACATGGGGGGTGGAGCCTACGTGATCGCTAAGCTATAATCTGTATGTTATATTTAAGATTAGACTAATTAGATTGTTTCATTTAACTTAACCTAACCTAAACTAACCTACACTTTATATAAATCATATATTTTTCATGTCATACTCTTTGAGGTCTACACAAACTATAGATCCTGCATGATTTTTTTTTTTTTTTTTTTTTTACATAACAAAGGACTGGCCAAGGGCAAAATAAAAAAAAGGCAACGAAATGCCTGTGTGGTTGTGTAGTTTGTAGTTTAAAACGCTATTTTTCTCTTAGCTTACTCCAAGGCAAATTTTATGATGCTTAACAAATAGACGCGAGGCAGGAAGCGGTACATGGAGAGAATGTTGGAATGTTGAGCATGTCCATTGTCCACACTCCATCACATTCCTGAACCCGACAGCCGTGGCGACAAGTGATTCGTGAGCTTTGGTGTTATCCTTATGAAACACGATGACCTTTAATGTTGTGCTTTGTTGGGTCTCACAAGTACTCCATCAAGTTTTCACTCCATCCCACAAGCGCTTTATCACGTCGGCACAGTATTCTCTTTCCTTGAGCGAATGATATGCCATTACAGCTACGATCTTATCATTACAATCCCTGCAAACTACTGACATCATCCCATTGTTAAATTAATAGCATGGTCTATAGTTTATACTCTATAGACCATGGTTAGTAGATGAACTAGCCTGGTCTTCTGATGATAAAACTAGGTATATCCACTGTAGGCACTGTTCTTTAGTCTATCACACCTAAACAAGGATATAAATCTTACAGTGGGTTCAGCATGTATCGCACAACATTCCGGGCCTCCACGCAGCACCTACCATGGTCGATGTGTTGTCAGAATACAGGACGTCAGCCAGGCCAAACCAGCGGAAATATTTACTGGTACCCAAGTCCTCGTCAAAATGCTGTGAATTCCTTAACCCGCCACTGAAACTACTGTATAGCACGGATTTCCAACACTCGGGAATATGATGTGTAGAGTATTGATGTATTGTTATAACCTCAGTCTTGGATACCTGACACTTCGCCTCACTTCTTGACCACAGATTTGTTTTCCCCTTTATATGTACGCCTATAGCACCTGTAGACTCAGATGGTAGGCGCCGGAAGGCTGGTTCACTTGAGGGCTGTAATAATGTCAAGGTTTATAAATGAACGTGCATGCAGTCACGTCAAATCGGCCTTAAATGTCTTATTTTCCCTCGCTCAAACATAGTCACTTCTAAACTAACTCACAGGTAAGCACAGGAGTCAAACCTTTACTATGCCTGTACCTTTACTATGCCTTTACCTTTACTATGCCTTTACCTTTACTATGCCTTTACCTTTACTATGCCTGTACCTTTACTATGCCTTTACCTTTACTATGCCTTTACCTTTACTATGCCTTTACCTTTACTATGCCTTTACCTTTACTATACTTTACCTTTACTACCTTTACTTACTATGCCTTTACCTTTACTATGCCTGTACCTTTACTATGCCTGTACCTTTACTATGCCTTTACCTTTACTATGCCCTTTACCTTTACTATGCCTTTACCTTTACTATCCTTTACCTTTACTATGCCTTTACCTTTACTAGCCTTTACCTTTACTATGCCTTTACCTTTACTATGCCTTTACCTTTACTATGCCTTTACCTTTACTATGCCTTTACCTTTACTATGCCTTTACCTTTACTATGCCTTTACCTTTACTATGCCTTTACCTTTACTATGCCTTTACCTTTACTATGCCTTTACCTTTACTATGCCTTTACCTTTACTATGCCTTTACCTTTACTATGCCTTTACCTTTACTATGCCTGTACCTTTACTATGCCTTTACCTTTACTATGCCTTTACCTTTACTATGCCTTTACCTTTACTATGCCTTTACCTTTACTATGCCTTTACCTTTATATCTTTACCTTTACTATGCCTTTACCTTTACTAGGGCCTTTACCTTTACTATGCCTTTACCTTTACTATGCCTTTACCTTTACTATGCCTTTACCTTTACTATGCCTTTACCTTTACTATGCCTTTACCTTTACTATGCCTTATTACCTTTACTATGCCTTTACCTTTACTATGCCTTTACCTTTACTATACCTTTACCTTACTATGCCTTACTTTACTATGCCTTTACCTTTACTATGCCTTTACCTTTACTATGCCTTTACCTTTACTATGCCTTTACCTTTACTATGCCTTTACCTTTACTATGCCTTTACCTTTACTATGCCTTTACCTTTACTATGCCTTTACCTTTACTATGCCTTTACCTTTACTATGCCTTTACCTTTACTATGCCTTTACCTTTACTATGCCTTACCTTTACTATGCCTTTACCTTTACTATGCCTTTACCTTTACTATGCCTTTACCTTTACTATGCCTTTACCTTTACTATGCCTTACCTTTACTATGCCTTTTTACTATGCTCTTTACTATGCCTTTACCTTTACTATGCCTTTACCTTTACTATGCCTTTACCTTTACTATGCCTTTACCTTTACTATGCCTGTACCTTTACTATGCCTTTACTATGCCTTTACTATGCCTTTACCTTTACTATACCTTTACCTTTACTATGCCTTTACCTTTACTATGCCTTTACCTTTACTATGCCTGTACCTTTTACTATGCCTTTACTATGCCTTTACTATGCCTTTACCTTTACTATGCCTTTACCTTTACTATAGCCTTTACCTTTACTATGCCTTTACCTTTACTATGCCTTTACCTTTACTATGCCTTTTACCTTTACTATGCCTTTACCTTTACTATGCCTTTACCTTTACTATGCCTTTACCTTTACTATGCCTTTACCTTTACTATGCCTTTACCTTTACTATGCCTTCCTTACTATGCCTTTACCTTTACTATGCCTTTACCTTTACTATGCCTTTACCTTTACTATGCCTACCTTCTTACTATGCCTTTACTATGCCTTTACCTTTACTATGCCTTTACCTTTACTATGCCTTTACACTTTACTATGCCTTTACCTTTACTATGCCTTTACCTTTACTATGCCTTTACCTTTACTATGCCTTTACTATGCCTTTACTATGCCTTTACCTTTACTATGCCTTTACACTTTTACTATGCCTTTACCTTTACTATGCCTTTACCTTTACTATGCCTTTACCTTTACTACTTACCTTTACTATGCCTTTTACTATGCCTTTACCTTTACTATGCCTTTACCTTTACTATGCCTTTACCTTTACTATGCCTTTACCTTTACTATGCCTTTACCTTTACTAGCCTTACCTTACTATGCCTTTACCTTTACTATGCCTTTACCTTTACTATGCCTTTACCTTTACTATACCTTTACCTTTACTATGCCTTTACCTTTACTATGCCTTTACCTTTACTATGCCTTTACCTTTACTATGCCTTTACCTTTACTATGCCTTTACCTTTACTATGCCTTTACCTTACTATGCCTTTACTAGCCTTTACCTTACTATGCCTTTACCTTGCCTTTACTTATATACCTTTACCTTTACTATGCCTTTACCTTTACTATGCCTTTACCTTTACTATGCCTTTACCTTTACTATGCCTTTACCTTTACTATGCCTTTACCTTTACTATGCCTTTACCTTTACTATGCCTTTACCTTTACTATGCCTTTACCTTTACTATGCCTTTACCTTTACTATGCCTTTCTTACTAGCCTTACCTTTACTATGCCTTTACTATGCCTGTACCTTTACTATGCCTTTACTATGCCTTTACCTTTACTATGCCTTTACTATGCCTTTACCTTTACTATACCTTTACCTTTACTATGCCTTTACCTTTACTATACCTTTACCTTTACTATGCCTTTACCTTTACTATGCCTTTACCTTTACTATGCCTTTACCTTTACTATGCCTTTACCTTTACTATGCCTGTACCTTTACTATGCCTTTACCTTTACTATGCCTTTACCTTTACTATGCCTTTACCTTTACTATGCCTTTACTATGCCTGTACCTTTACTATGCCTGTACCTTTACTATGCCTGTACCTTTACTATGCCTTTACCTTTACTATGCCTTTACCTTTACTATGCCTGTACCTTTACTATGCCTTTACCTTTACTATGCCTTTACCTTTACTATGCCTTTACCTTTACTATGCCTTTACCTTTACTATGCCTTTACCTTTACTATGCCTTTACCTTTACTATGCCTTTACCTTTACTATGCCTGTACCTTTACTATGCCTTTACCTTTACTATGCCTGTACCTTTACTATGCCTTACCTTTACTATGCCTGTACCTTTACTATGCCTGTACCTTTACTATGCCTGTACCTTTACTATGCCTTTACCTTTACTATGCCTTTACCTTTACTATGCCTTTACCTTTACTATGCCTTTACCTTTACTATGCCTTTACCTTTACTATGCCTTTACCTTTACTATGCCTTTACCTTTACTATACCTTTACCTTTACTATGCCTTTACCTTTACTATGCCTTTACCTTTACTATGCCTTTACCTTTACTATGCCTGTACCTTTACTATGCCTTTACCTTTACTATGCCTTTACCTTTACTATGCCTTTACTATGCCTTTACCTTTACTATGCCTTTACCTTTACTATGCCTTTACCTTTACTATGCCTTTACCTTTACTATGCCTTTACCTTTACTATGCCTTTACCTTTACTATGCCTTTACCTTTACTATGCCTTTACCTTTACTATACCTTTACCTTTACTATGCCTTTACCTTTACTATGCCTTTACCTTTACTATGCCTTTACTTACTATACCTGTTGTCACGTAGAGTTTATTCTTTAGACACCAACCTGCAATACCTTTTTTAGCTCCCGTATATTCGTGTGAACGTTTATATATATATGTATTATATATTATGTATTTTATGTCATCCTCTTTTCCCCCTTCACCACGTCCTCTTCCTGCTGTTCCTACCTTAACCCCTCCTTCTGCTGCTGCTCCTGCTGACTTTGACTGCTGACTTTGTATTATTATGTATATTATATCATCCTCGTTTACCCCTCCACCACGTCCTCCTCCTGCTCCTCCCCTTCCTGCTGCCTCCTGCTTCTCCTGGTGAGTTTGACGAGACCCTTCAGGAGAGGCGGCAGCTGAGGGTAATTTGTCTGGGTGGCTTTTCTCTCTAATATCTCGCACCACCTCAACGCCAGAGATGCCACAGGAGACACACGGGGTTCTGGCTACAGGCATACCCTCCCACCCCTTCCTTCCTTCCTTCCTTCCTTCCTTCCTTCCTTCCTTCCTTCCTTCCTTCCTTCCTTCCTTCCTTCCTTCCTTCCTTCCTTCCTTCCTTCCTTCCTTCCTTCCTTCCTTCCTGCCTTCCTTCCTTCCTTCCTGCCTTCCCCTTTCTCTGTTCCCACTCTTATTTTCATTTCCCTATCCTATTACGTGCCTATACTACTACGCCTTGCATTACTTGCCCACTATACACTGTGCTACCCTACACACCCTACTTCCCCACTGTACCCTTGCCTCGCATGGATTCTTATTTTCTTATGTCTCTTTTTCATCTGTCATATTACTACCACCATCACCACTAACTCCACTACTACTACTACTAATGATACATATGATGATGATAGTAGTAATGGTAATAGTACTCATAGTTATAGTAATTGTAGCAATACTTTAACTACTACTAAATTTACTACTACTACTACTACTACTACTACTACTACTACTACTACTACTACTACTACTACTACTACTACTACTACTACTACTACTACTACTACTACTACTACTACTACTACTACTACTACTATTACTACTACTATTACTACTACTACTACTACTACTACTACTACTACTACTACAACTACTACTACTACTACTACTATCACCACCACCACCACCACCACCACCACCACAACCACCACTACTACTTATATTAATTCCTGCCGTTGCTTGCCATGTTGTAGTGTTCCTCGCCCCGCCTCTCCTTCCTATCTATATAATAATATAAGCGAAAGTGTGTCTGTCTGTGTGTGTGTGTGTGTGTGTGTGTGTGTGTGTGTGTGTGTGTGTGGTATAGGTTCCGCCCCCCGTGGCGGAATCCCCTCATATGGCACAGTTTTGGAACCAGCTCGACCAGGGGAAGGTTTTAAGCACACCTATGAGATGATCCGATCACTTTTTTTTTTTTTTTTTTTTTTTTAGTAGCCTATTAGCGAGAATTGTGAAAAAAAGTGGGTTGCGAGAATTGAGGAAACCTTGATGTAGGGTGATGGGTAATGGGTGAGTGAATGGGTGGGGTGATGGGTAATGGGTGAGTGAATGGGTGGGGTGATGGGTAATGGGTGAGTGAATGGGTGGGGTGATGGGTAATGGGTGTGGGGTGATGGGTGAGTGAATGGGTGGGGGGTGATGGGTTGGGGGTGATGGGTGATGGGTGAGGGAATAGGTGGGGGGTGATGGGTAATGGGTGAGTGAATGGGTGTGTGTTGATGGGTAATGGGTGAGTGAATGGGTGGAGGGTGATGGGTAATGGGTGAGTGAATGGGTGGGGGTGATGGGTGATGGGTGAGGGAATAGGGGGGGTGATGGGTAATGGGTGAGTGAATGGGTGTGTGGTGATGGGTAATGGGTGAGTGAATGGGTGGGGGTGATGGGTAATGGGTGAGTGAATGGGTGGGGGTGGGGGTGATGGGTATAGGGGTGAGTGAGTGAATGGGTTGGGGGTGATGTGAATGGGTTGGGGGTGATGTGAATGGGTTGGCGTTAATACATACATTTCTACATCCATGATTTCAGGAAAGTTAGAAGGGGCTATCTGGAGAGTCTGTGTTTGGTGGGCCGAAGGCCCACCAATAGCCCTCCGCAGGAGCTAGCCAAAAAGTCCGCCCGGAGGGCGGCTTTGCGGCTAGTGCCTTATAAGTAACACTATGGCCGTTGGCTTGAATAATTTACTGAGACGTCCGACAAACTTGTGAAATGAGAGAAAGGGAATGAGAAAAGTTTGCTCTGTTCTGGGGTGGCAAACGACATGCCTCTTTTAGTGTGTATTCTTTTGTTTCCATTTTATTTCTTTGTATTTATTCCTTTGTATGTCTTTGTATTTTTTTATTTCTTTGTGTTTCCTTTGTATTGTTTGTTGAGGAAAATAGGAATATACATAATTTTCAGGACAATTGATTTTTTTGTTAGCATTGTTAGCAGGCAAGATAGGAATATACATCATTTTTTAGGACAGTTACATAGTATTTATCTGTAGTTTTTGATCAACATTTAACCCCTTGAGACCCAGAACGTAATTTCCATTGTAATTTGGGTACCATTAGACGGTTTTTAGGGAATATAAGCAATATTTTATAGATATGACCTGTTTAGTATCCTTGCCCACGAGTTAATTTGGTATATTTCGTTACTTTTCGTAATTTTATGGCTAATTACAGACGATTTTATATAGCAAAGGAAAGATCTGGGCGTGAAGGGGTTAAGCAATATATATTAGGTAAGATTAAAAATAAATAAATAAATAGAGAAACTAAGATAGGGACAAAACGAGGTCTTACTAAAAAATGGAAATAGGTCACACACACACACACACCCACACACACCCACACAACACACCCACACACACACACACACACACACACACACACACACCACACACACACACACACACACACACACACACACACACACACACACCCACCACACACACACACACACACCCACACACACACACACACACACACACACACAAACACCACACACACACACACACACACACACAACACACACACACACACACACACACACACACACACACACACACACACACACACACACACACACACACACAACACACACACACACACACACACACACACACACACACACACGAGAAGGACCTTACACCGTCCCGCCATAATCACTTTAAGCCGCCCATCTGGAAATATTTGGCCCGGGGAGGAGGAGGAGGAGGAGGAGGAGGAGGAGGAGGCGGGGGAAGGGGAAGGAGAAGGGGTGGGGAAGAGAGGGAAGGAAGGAAGTAAGGAGAAGGAGGGGAGGAAGAGGGGAGAGGAAGGGGGAGTGGGAAAGAGGGGGGAGGGAAGGAGGGGAGGGAAGGGAGAAAGAGCTGCTTAATTAATGATGAGGGAGGCGACGGAAGCCTCGTTAAGGGGACCTGTTAATGGGTCTTAATTACTCCACCTGGGAATAAAGCAAACGAGCGGCCGTCACCAGGTGGGCGGCAATAAAGGAAAAAAAGACAAAAAGTTACGCCGGGCTGAACTGGGCGACCGACGTGATCCCTTAGGCCAGCGGTCGGCAACCTGCGGCTCCGGAGCTGCATGCGGCTCTTGGAAGAGCCGTATGCAGGCTGTAGGTAGCCTCCTGCAACCTACTCAAAAATGTCCAAATTATCGTTAAAAAGATTAGAGATAGAATAGTGGCATGGAAAGCTGCAGTACAATAGTGTCTGTGACCCAGGTCCTGGGTCTCTAGGTAAATATTGGGATGAATTCTTGTACTTATTAACTTGTACTTGTTCGTAATTTCCATCAGCACTGCTGCCCTGCCAAGTTTAAAGAAACTGGCTCTTCTCGAATTCTGGGTTGCCGACCTCTGCCTTAGGCCGTGCCGGGGGTTAGCGTGCTGGACCGCCGACTTTATCCTTGAGATATAACAATGCAGATAAACAATGCAGATAATTATCTCTTTACAATAGACAAGTTGCTTAACGAATTATTTTTTTTAAAACTTTATCATCACTTTTACAGCATGAACTCAGTTCTTTTTGTAGGAGTTTTATTATATACTGTGTAATCTGCGGGCCCTGGTTCGAATTCGGGGATAGGGCAAGTCGGCGGCCAGCCCAAGCAGCTGTTCTTCCTCTATTTCGGAGAGGGTTGATAAATGGGTACTTGGGGAAACCTGGGGAAGGTAACTGTGGTAACCCGGATGTCACACTAGCCCTGTGTCCCGGAGTAACGGGTTGTCACCCACCACAGCCTCAAAAGCTAATGCCACGGAGATGAGCACCGAGGCCACGCGCAGCACAGAGTATGCCCCCAACCTTACCTACCTTGCTCTACAAACACGGCAGATCACATTTCTTAAGTCTTCTCATAACAGACAACTTGTCTGTTGTTGGAGGATAATAATACTTTACTCATTACTTTTTACTCACTATTTTTGTTCGACCTAAATTATTTCCGTGCTTCTCTTTCATACCTACCTTGTCTTTGGCTTCTCCCTGTGCCTTGCCTCCAGTTTTCCTCCTCCTCACCCTCCACACCTGCCTGGCTGCACCTAATTACACACATTCCTCCGCCTGTCACCGCGAGGCTCTGGACGAGGTGACGCGCCTCTCTACACGTCAACACCTTTATACCTCCAACACCTCCATCCCTCTCTCCTCACGTCAACACCTTTATACCTCCAACACCTCCAGCCCTCTCTCTACACGCCAACACCTCTATACCTCCAACACCTCTATACCTCCAACACCTCTATACCTCCAACACCTCCAGCCCTCTCTCTACACTCCAACACCTTTATACCTCCAACACCTCCAGCCCTCTCTCTACACGCCAACACCTTTATACCTCCAACACTTCCAGCCCTCTCTCCACATACCAACACCTTTATACCTCCAACACCTCCAGCCCTCTCTTCTCTACACCAACACCTTTATACCTCCAACACCTCCAGCCCTCTCTCTACACTCCAACACCTTTATACCTCCAACACCTCCAGCCCTCTCTCTACACGCCAACACCTTTATACCTCCAACACCTCCAGCCCTCTCTCTACACGCCAACACCTTTATACCTCCAACACCTCCATCCCTCTCTCCTCACGTCAACACCTTTATACCTCCAACACCTCCAGCCCTCTCTCCATACACCAACACCTTTATACCTCCAACACCTCCAGCCCTCTCTTCTCTACACCAACACCTTTATACCTCCAACACCTCCAGCCCTCTCTCTACACTCCAACACCTTATACCTCCAACACCTCCAGCCCTCTCTCTACACGCCAACACCTTTATACCTCCAACACCTCCAGCCCTCTCTCCTCACGCCAACACCTCTATACCTCCAACACCTCCAGCCCTCTCTCCACACACCAACACCTTTATACCTCCAACACCTCCAGCCCTCTCTCCACACACCAACACCTTTATACCTCCAACACCTCCAGCCCTCTCTCCTCACGCCAACACCTCTATACCTCCAACACCTCCAGCCCTCTCTCTACACGCCAACACCTTTATACCTCCAACACCTCCAGCCCTCTCTCTACACGCCAACACCTTTATACCTCCAACACCTCCAGCCCTCTCTCCTCACGCCAACACCTCTATACCTCCAACACCTCCAGCCCTCTCTCCTCACACCAACACCTGTATACCTCCAACACCTCCAGCCCTCTCTCCACACACCAACACCTTTATACCTCCAACACCTCCAGCCCTCTCTCTACACGCCAACACCTTTATACCTCCAACCCTCCAGCCCTCTCTCTACACCCAACACCTTTATACCTCCAACACCTCCAGCCCTCTCTCTACACGCCAACACCTCTATACCTCCAACACCTCCAGCCCTCTCTCTACACACCAACACCTTTATACCTCCAACACCTCCAGCCCTCTCTCCTCACGCCAACACCTTTATACCTCCAACACCTCCAGCCCTCTCTCCTCACGCCAACACCTCTATACCTCCAACACCTCCAGCCCTCTCTCCTCACGCCAACACCTCTATACCTCCAACACCTCCAGCCCTCTCTCTACACGCCAACACCTTTATACCTCCAACACCTCCAGCCCTCTCTCTACACGCCAACACCTTTATACCTCCAACACCTCCAGCCCTCTCTCTACACGCCAACACCTTTATACCTCCAACACCTCCAGCCCTCTCTCCTCACGCCAACACCTCTATACCTCCAACACCTCCAGCCCTCTCTCTACACGCCAACACCTTTATACCTCCAACACCTCCAGCCCTCTCTCTACACGCCAACACCTTTATACCTCCAACACCTCCAGCCCTCTCTCTACACACCAACACCTTTATAACTCCAACACCTCCAGCCCTCTCTCCTCACGCCAACACCTCTATACCTCCAACACCTCCAGCCCTCTCTCTCCACACACCAACACCTTTATACCTCCAACACCTCCAGCCCTCTCTCCACACGCCAACACCTTTATACCTCCAACACCTCCAGCCCTCTCTCTTCACGCCAACACCTCTATACCTCCAACACCTCCAGCCCTCTCTCCACACACCAGCACCTTCATACCTCCAACACCTCCAGCCCTCTCTCCACACACCAACACCTTTATACCTCCAACACCTCCAGCCCTCTCTCTACACGCCAACACCTTTATACCTCCAACACCTCCAGCCCTCTCTCTACACACCAACACCTTTATACCTCCAACACCTCCAGCCCTCTCTCCTCACGCCAACACCTTTATACCTCCAACACCTCCAGCCCTCTTCTCCACACACCAACACCTTTATACCTCCAACACCTCCAGCCCTCTCTCTACACGCCAACACCTTTATACCTCCAACACTTCCAGCCCTCTCTCCACACGCCAACACCTTTATACCTCCAACACCTCCAGCCCTCTCTCCACACACCAACACCTTCATACCTCCAACACCTCCAGCCCTCTCTCCACACACCAACACCTTTATACCTCCAACACCTCCAGCCCTCTCTCCACACACCAAGACCTTTATACCTCCAACACCTCCAGCCCTCTCTCCACACACCAACACCTTTATACCTCCAACACCTCCAGCCCTCTCTCCTCACGCCAACACCTCTATACCTCCAACACCTCCAGCCCTCTCTCCACACACCAACACCTTTATACTCCAACACCTCCAGCCCTCTCTCCACACACCAACACCTTTATACCTCCAACACCTCCAGCCCTCTCTCTACACGCCAACACCTTTATACCTCCAACACCTCCAGCCCTCTTTCTACACACCCAACACCTTTATACCTCCAACACCTCCAGCCCTCTCTCCTCACGCCAACACCTCTATACCTCCAACACCTCCAGCCCCTCTCCACACACCAACACCTTTATACTCCAACACCTCCAGCCCTCACTCTACACGCCAACACCTTTATACCTCCAACACCTCCAGCCCTCTCTCCTCACGCCAACACCTCTATACCTCCAACACCTCCAGCCCTCTCTCCTCACACCAACACCTTTATACCTCCAACACCTCCAGCCCTCTCTCCACACACCAAACACCTTTATACCTCCAACACCTCCAGCCCTCTCTCCTCACGCCAACACCTCTATACCTCCAACACCTCCAGCCCTCTCTCCTCACACCAACACCTTTATACCTCCAACACCTCCAGCCCTCTCTCCACACACCAACATCTTCATACCTCCAACACCTCCAGCCCTCTCTCTACACGCCAACACCTTTATACCTCCAACACCTCCAGCCCTCTCTCCTCACGCCAACACCTCTATACCTCCAACACCTCCAGCCCTCTCTCCTCACACAAACACCTTTATACCTCCAACACCTCCAGCCCTCTCTCCACACACTAACACCTTTATACCTCCAACACCTCCAGCCCTCTCTCCTCACGCAACACCTCTATACCTCCAACACCTCCAGCCCTCTCTCCTCACACAAACACCTTCATACCTCCAACACCTCCAGCCCTCTCTCCACACACCAACACCTTTATACCTCCAACACCTCCAGCCCTCTCTCCACACACCAACACCTTTTATACCTCCAACACCTCCAGCCCTCTCTCTACACGCCAACACCTTTATACCTCCAACACCTCCAGCCCTCTCTCCACACACCAACACCTTTATACCTCCAACACCTCCAGCCCTCTCTCCTCACACCAACACCTTTATACCTCCAACACCTCTAGCCCTCTCTCTACACGCCAACACCTCTATACCTCCAACACCTCCAGCCCTCTCTCCTCACACACAACACCTTTATACCTCCAACACCTCCAGCCCTCTCTCCACACACCCAACACCTTTATACCTCCAACACCTCCAGCCCTCTCTCCTCACACCAACACCTTTATACCTCCAACACCTCCAGCCCTCTCTCTACACGCCAACACCTCTATACCTCCAACACCTCCAGCCCTCTCTCCACACACCAACACCTCTATACCTCCAACACCTCCAGCCCTCTCTCCACACACCAACACCTTTATACCTCCAACACCTCCAGCCCTCTCTCTACACGCCAACACCTCTATACCTCCAACACCTCCAGCCCTCTCTCCACACACCAACACCTTTATACCTCCAACACCTCCAGCCCTCTCTCCACACACCAACACCTCTATACCTCCAACACCTCCAGCCCTCTCTCCACACACCAACACCTTTATACCTCCAACACCTCCAGCCCTCTCTCCACACACCAACACCTTTATACCTCCAACACCTCCAGCCCTCTCTCCACACACCAACACCTTTATACCTCCAACACCTCCAGCCCTCCTCCCACACACCAACACCTTTATACCTCCAACACTTCCAGCCCTCTCTCCACACGCCAACACCTTTATACCTCCAACACCTCCATTCCTCTCTCCACACACCAACACCTTTATACCTCCAACACCTCCAGCCCTCTCTCCTCACGCCAACACCTTTATACCTCCAACACCTCCAGCCCTCTCTCTACACGCCAACACCTTTATACCTCCAACACCTCCAGCCCTCTCTCTACACGCCAACACCTTTATACCTCCAACACCTCCAGCCCTCTCTCCACACACCAACACCTTTATACCTCCAACACCTCCAGCCCTCTCTCCTCACGCCAACACCTCTATACCTCCAACACCTCCAGCCCTCTCTCTACACGCCAACACATTTATTCCTCCAACACCTCCAGCCCTTCTCTCTACACACCAACACCTTTATACCTCCAACACCTCCAGCCCTCTCTCCACACACCAACACCTTTATACCTCCAACACCTCCAGCTCTCTCTCTACACGCCAACACCTTTATACCTCCAACACCTCCAGCCCTCTCTCCACACGCCAACACCTTTATACCTCCAACACCTCCAGCCCTCTCTCCACACACCAACACCTTTATACCTCCAACACCTCCAGCCCTCTCTCCTCACACCAACACCTTTATACCTCCAACACCTCCAGCCCTCTCTCCACACACCAACACCTTTATACCTCCAACACCTCCAGCCCTCTCTCTACACACCAACACCTTTATACCTCCAACACCTCCAGCCCTCTCTCCACACACCAACACCTTTATACCTCCAACACCTCCAGCCCTCTCTCTACACGCCAACACCTTTATACCTCCAACACCTCCAGCCCTCTCTCCTCACGTCAACA
>JACEEZ010000983.1:192500-195000 GCA_016584305.1 Chionoecetes opilio | reverse complement strand
TATGGACCATTTACCGATTGTTTAATGACTTGAGGAGCAATACTCTCATTGAGGAGCAATACTCTCATTGAGGAGCAATACTCTCATTGAGGAGCAATACTCTCATTGAGGAGCAATACTCTCATTGAGGAGCAAAACTCTCATTGAGGAGCAATCTCTCATTGAGGGCAATACTCTCATTGAGGAGCAATACTCTCATTGAGGAGCAATACTCTCATTGAGGAGCAATACTCTCATTGGGAGCAATACTCTCATTGAGGAGCAAAACTCTCATTGGGAGCAATACTCTCATTGAGGAGCAATCTCTCATTGAGGAGCAATACTCTCATTGAGGAGCAATACTCTCATTGAGGAACAATACTCTCATTGAGGAACAATACTCTCATTGAGGAACAATACTCTTCATTATGAGGCAATACTCTCATTGAGGAGCAATACTCTCATTGAGGAGCAATACTCTCATTGAGGAGCAATACTCTCATTGAGGAGCAATACTCTCATTGAGGAGCAATACTCTCATTGGAGCATACTCTCATTGAGGAGCAATAAATCCCCATTGAGGAGCAATACTCTCATTGAGGAAACAATACTCTCATTGAGGAGCAATACTCTCATTGAGGAGCAATCTCTCATTGAGGAGCAATACTCTCATTGAGGAGCAATACTCTCATTGAGGAGCAATACTCTCATTGAGGAGCAATACTCTCATTGAGGAGCAATACTCTCATTGAGGAGCAATACTCTCATTGAGGAGCAATACTCTCATTGAGGAGCAATACTCTCATTGAGGAGCAATACTCTCATTGAGGAGCAATACTCTCATTGAGGAGCAATACTCTCATTGAGGAGCAATACTCTCATTGAGGAGCAATACTCTCATTGAGGAGCAATACTCTCATTGAGGAGCAATACTCTCATTGAGGAGCAATACTCTCATTGAGGAGCAATACTCTCATTGAGGAGCAATACTCTCATTGAGGAGCAATACTCTCATTGAGGAGCAATACTCTCATTGAGGAGCAATACTCTCATTGAGGAGCAATACTCTCATTGAGGAGCAATACTCTCATTGAGGAGTAATACTCTCATTGGGGGAGCAATACTCTCATTGAGGAGCAATACTCTCATTGAGGAGCAATACTCTCATTGAGGAGCAATACTCTCATTGAGGAGAAATACTCTCATTGAGGAGCAATACTCTCATTGAGGAGCAATACTCTCATTGAGGAGCAATACTCTCATTGAGGAGCAATACTCTCATTGAGGAGCAATACTCTCATTGAGGAGCAATACTCTCATTGAGGAGCAATACTCTCATTGAGGAGCATACTCTCATTGAGGAGCAATACTCTCATTGAGGAGCAATACTCTCATTGAGGAGCAATACTCTCATTGAGGAGCAATACTCTCATTGAGGAGCAATACTCTCATTGAGGAGCAATACTCTCATTGAGGAGCAATACTCTCATTGAGGAGCAATACTCTCATTGAGGAGCAATACTCTCATTGAGGAGCAATACTCTCATTGAGGAACAATACTCTCATTGAGGAACAATACTCTCATTGAGGAACAATACTCTCATTGAGGAGCAATACTCTCATTGAGGAGCAATACTCTCATTGAGGAGCAATACTCTCATTGAGGAGCAATACTCTCATGGAGGAGCAATACTCTCATTGAGGAGTAATACTCTCATTGAGGAGCAATACTCTCATTGAGGAGCAATACTCTCATTGAGGAGCAATACTCTCATTGAGGAGCAATACTCTCATTGAGGAGCAATACTCTCATTGAGGAGCAATACTCTCATTGAGGAGCAATACTCTCATTGAGGAGCAATACTCTCATTGAGGAGCAATACTCTCATTGAGGAGCAATACTCTCATTGAGGAGCAATACTCTCATTGAGGAGCAATACTCTCATTGAGGAGCAATACTCTCATTGAGGAGCAATACTCTCATTGAGGAGCAATACTCTCATTGAGGAGCAATACTCTCATTGAGGAGCAATACTCTCATTGAGGAGCAATACTCTCATTGAGGAGCAATACTCTCATTGAGGAACAATACTCTCATTGAGGAGCAATACTCTCATTGAGGAGCAATACTCTCATTGAGGAGCAATACTCTCATTGAGGAGCAATACTCTCATTGAGGAGCAATACTCTCATTGAGGAGCAATACTCTCATTGAGGAGCAATACTCTCATTGAGGAGCAATACTCTCATTGAGGAGCAATACTCTCATTGAGGAGCAATACTCTCATTGAGGAGCAATACTCTCATTGAGGAGCAATACTCTCATTGAGGAGCAATACTCTCATTGAGGAGTATACTCTCATTGAGGAGCAATACTCTCATTGAGGAGCAATACTCTCATTGAGGAAGCAATACTCTCATTGAGGAGTAATACTCTCATTGAGGAGCAATACTCTCATTGAGGAGCAATACTCTCATTGAGGAGTAATACTCTCATTGAGGAGCAATACTCTCATTGAGG
>JACEEZ010000983.1:177500-187500 GCA_016584305.1 Chionoecetes opilio | reverse complement strand
ATTCTTCTTCCTTCCTCCTTCTTCCTTCCTTCCTCTCCTCCTTCTTTCCTCCTTCCTTCCTACCACATTCTTCAATAATTTTCTTCGTCTCATCCTTTTCCTCTCTCTTTTTCCTCTCCTACTACTCCTCCTTTTACTCCACTCCTCCCCTCCTCCTCCTCCTCTCCTCCTCCCCTCCTCCTCTCCCCTCCTCCTCCTCCTCCTCCTCCTACTCCTTTTCCTACTCCTCCTTCTTCTCCTCCTCCTCTTCTTTTTCTTCCTTACACACTAAATACTCTACTATAGTCACTTAATATTCACTATATATACTTACCCTATCATACTCACCATATTCACTATAAAACTCACTATATAATTCTCACTATACTCACTTAATACACTCGTAATACTATTAACCCCTTGAGGCCCAGAACGTAATTGCATTGTAATTTGGGTACCATTAGACGATTTTAATTAATATAAGTAATATTTTATAGATATGACCTGTTTAGAATCCTTGTCCACGAGCTTATCTGGTATATTCAGTTACTTTTTTTATTTTATGGTTAACAACAGACACTTTTATATAGCAAAGGAAAGATCTGGGCGTGAAGGGGTTAATACTTTCTCTCTCTCTCTCTCTCTCTCTCTCTCTCTCTCTCTCTCTCCTCCTCTCTCTCTCTCTCTCTCTCTCTCTCTCTCTCTCTCTCTCTCTCTCTCTCTCTCTCTCTCTCTCTCTCTCTCTCTCTCTCTCTCTCTCTCTCTCTCTCTCTCTCTCTCTCTCTCTCTTTTCTACTCTTCATTCTATCTTAAATAAATATTTCACACCAACATCCTTTCATCTTTTTCGCCTTGCAACACACATCTTCTCTTTTCCTTTTCGCAATTTTCTTTCTCGCTGTCATCTCTTTCCCCTCTTCGTCTGATGTCGTATACGCCCACTGTTAGTTATTTCATGTCCCCTTTTCCCCTCTTAATGGCGGGGGGGGAGGGGAGGGGGGGAAGGGGAATGGGGGAGGGAGGGGAAGGGGGTTTAAAGGGATAAAATCGATGGAGAAATAGAGTGAAGACCGAACACTAGGTTAGTCAAGTCATTTATCACTGCTCCTGTGAAAGCTGAGACCCCGTCCTTGTGTCTTCTTTGTTCGGTGTTGGTGTGTGTGTGTGTGTGTGTGTGTGTGTGTGTGTGTGTGTGTGTGTGTGTGTGATTGTGTGTGTGTGTGTGTGTTTGTAGGGGGGAACTGTGGTGGTGGGTGGGTTGGTGTGTGTGAGTGTAGGTGGGTGTGGGTGTGGGTGGGTGGGTGTGGGTGTGACTGTGTGTGTGTGTATGGGTGTGTGGGGGGGGTAGGTGGGTGTGGGGGGGGGGTGACTGTGTGTGTGTGTGTATGGGTGTGTGTGTGGGGGGGTGTAGGGGTGTGTTGTGTGTGTGGGTGTATGGGGGGGTCTGGGATGGGTGTGTGGGTGGTGGGGGGGTGGTGTGGGTCTGTGTGTGTGTAGGGGTGTGTGTGTGGGTGGGTGTGAGAGAGAGAGAGAGAGAGAGAGAGAGAGAGAGAGAGAGAGAGAGAGAGAGAGAGAGAGAGAGGGGAGAGAGAGAGAGAGAGAAAAGAGCATTGCCACAGTTATATACCTTTTTCTTTCTTTCTTTTTCTTCTTATGTATCATCATTTCTTCTTTTTCTTCTTCTTCTTCTTCTTCTTCTTTTTATCCTTCACCTTCTTTATTTTCTTCTCCTTTTTTATTTTTATTTTTTATTTCCTCCTCCTCCTCCACCTCCTTCTTTATCTTCCTTCTCTTCTATTTCCTCTTCCTCCTCCATCTCTTTTATCTTCCTTTCTTCTTTTGATTTTCTTTTTCCTCCTCCTCCTCCTCCTTCTCCTTCTTTATCTTCCTCTTCTCCTTTCTCTTTATTATCTTTTCCTCCACTTCCTTCTTTAGCTTCCTTCCTCTCCTCCTTTCCTTATATTTTCTATCTCCTCCTTTAATTTTTCTTCCTTCATATCCTCCTTATTTTCTATTTCCTCCTCCTCCTCCTCCTCCTTCTCCTTCTTCCCTCTCTCCTCCTCCTTCCTCCTCCTCCTCTCTCCCCTCCTTCTCTCCTCCTCCTCCTCCTCCTCCTCCTCCGCCTCCTCCTCCTCCTCTCTCCTCTCTTCCTTTTTCTTCCTTCACTCCTCCTCCTCTCCTCCTCTCACTAAACCTAAAATCCATCTCTCCTCCTCTCCTCTTTTTTTTTTTTTTTTTTCTTCTTGTCGTGTCTTTTCCTCCTCCTCATATCCTCCTCTCCTCCTCTTACTCCTACTCATTTCTCATCTTTTTCTTTCTGTTTTTCTTTTTTTGTTTTCACATCCTCTTTTTCTTTCCTTTCCGTTTTTTGCACAAGTGTAGAGACGGCTGGAAAAACTGGACGAGTATCATTCCTGTCTCCTTTGTTCTCTGTCTCGCGTGTGTGTGTGTGTGTGTGTGTGTGTGTTGTGTGTGTGTGTGTGTGTGTCGTGTGTGTGTGTGTGGTGTGTGTGTGTGTGTAGTGTGTGTGTGTGTGTGTGTGGTGTGTGTGTGTGTTGTGGTGTGTGTGTGTTCGTGGTGTGTGTGTGTGTGGTGTGTGGTGTGTGTGTGTGTCGTGTGTGTGTGTTGTGTGTGTGTGTTGTGTGTGTGTGCTGTGCTGGGTGTGTGTGTGTGTGTGTGTGTGTGTGTGTGTGGTGTGTGTGTGTGTGTGTGTACTCTTTTTAATCTAGTCTCAATCGTTGCAAACACAATCCTTCTTAAAAAAAAAATTCTCATAACTAAAAGCCTCTATCTTAAAAGTTATCTCTCTTTCCCTCTCTCTATCTTTAAATCTCTCTCTCTCGCTCTCTCTCCTCTCTCTCTCTCCCTCTCTCATCTCTCTCTCTCTCATCATCTCTCTCTCTCTCTCTCTCTCTCTCTCTCCTCTCTCTTCTCCTCTTCTCTCTCTCTCTCTCTCAATCTCTTCTCCTCTCTCTACTCTCTCTCCTCTCTCTCTCTCTCTCTCTCTCTCTCTCCTCTCTCTCTCTCTCTCTCTCTCTCTCTCTCTCTCTCTCTTCTCTCTCTCTCTATCTATCTATACTCCCACTTTCCCACTTTTTTTCTCTTTTTCTTTCGTTAAATTCTTTCTGTCTTTCTATTTTTGTATGTGTGTGTGTGTAGTATGTATAAATATATATATGTGTGTGCGTGTGTGTGTGTGTACCTGCGTGTGTGTGTGTGTGTGCCTGTCCTGCTGTGTGTGTGTGTGTGTGGCCTGTCCTGCGTGTGTGTGTGGTGTGGTGCTGTCCTGCTGTGTGTGTGGTGTGTGCCTGCTGCCTGGGGTGTGTGTGTGTGTGTCCTGTCCTGCGTGTGTGTGTGTGTGTTGTGCCTGTCCTGCCTGTGTGTGTGTGTGTGTGCTGTCTGCTGTGTGTGTGTGTGTGTGCCTGTCCTGCCTGTGTGTGTGTGTGTGTGCCTGTCCTGCCTGTGGGTGTGTGCGTGTGTGTGCCTGTACCTGCGTGTGTGTGTGTGCGTGCGTGCGTCTGGACATGCATATCGTAACCTATATACCCTCGCCAAGACCTCTCCTGTTTTATTGCCCTGTCATCTGCCTTCTGCATTCGGTAAATAGCTTTTCTACCCCGCGAATGTTGTGGTTTTCCTTTGGTGTGGTGCCATTTCTATTTACTACGCTTTGATGTATTCCCCGGGCAGCCGTCAGGGGGTTATGAGGCGGCGGAACCCCCACTCTGCAGGCCGTTACTCGGGGTTACACACAGGCGGAGGGATGCACCAGGCTCGCCCAGGGGAATAGCAAAAATAGTAGGATTGTGAGTGGGGGTTGGGGCTGGAGTAGGGGTGTGTGGGTGGGGGTGAGAGAGTGAGAGAAAGTATGTGTGAGAGAGAGTGTGTGTGTGGTGTGTGTGTGAGGAGTGAAATAGTGTGTGAGTGTGAGAGAGTGAAATAGTGTGTGAGTGTGAGAGAGATGTGTGTGTGAGAGATAGTGTGTGTGTGTGTGAGTGTGAGAGAGAGTGAAATAGTGTGTGAGTGTGAGAGAGAGTGTGTGTGTGTGTGAGTGTGAGAGAGAGTGAAATAGTGTGTGAGTGTGAGAGAGAGTGTGTGTGTGTGTGAGTGTGAGAGAGTGAAATAGTGTGTGAGTGTGAGAGAGAGTGTGTGTGTGTGTGAGTGTGTGTGTGGGGTGGGTCTGTTGGTGTGAGAGAGATAGTGTGTGAGTGTGAGAGAGTGTGTGTGTGAGTAAGTGAGAGAGAGAGAAAGTGAGAGAAAGTGTGTGAGACAGTGTGAGAGAAAGTATGAGAGAGAGAGAGAGAGAGAGTATTATGCTTCAAATGCATAAATACAACAGCTTAAAAAGTATAATATCAAGTATAGGCGTCCAGCCTCTGGCCCCTTTGCTTTTGGCTCAGTTCTTGCGGCTGGAACGTGGCTCCCTGCCACGTTCCAGCCAATAAACTCATTACGCTAATTACTCATTAAGGGCTTGTTCTACGCATAAAGTTTGTTTCACAGACCCCCATTGATTTTGACAGCACTACTGGCATGTCAAATTTCAGGTCAATCCGACAATATTTAGGAGTAGTTTACACTAATTACTCATTAAGGGCTTGTTCTACGCAAAAGTTTGTTGCACAGACCCCCATTGATTTTAACAGCACTACTTGCATGTCAAATTTCAGCTGAATCCGACAATATTTAGGAGTAGTTATACACTTTTTGACTTAAACTTGGTTCCTCGGATCTTATGGTAAGAAGCAGCTCGCTTCGCTCGCTGCCAATAATATATATTTTTAGTAGATAGAGTCAATAACTTCTAAATATCTATTTGTCTCTATTCCTATATGTTAGATACTTCTCAACTACAACAGTCTGTCTTTTATCACTCTCACTGGTACTAAAAAAGCTACTCTTGTTAGCGACGACCAGTAATGATAGACCGTGACTTTAGAGGATTGACTTAAAGATTAAAGAGCGATCGAGACGGTGATACTATTGATGATATGGATGGAAAGACGATGTGACACAACATTAAGTATACGAATTAGAAACGCAATAAGACAGAAAAAGTTAAGATTGAGTGGGGAGGAGAGGAAGGGTGGGGAGTAAGAAGGGGAGGAAAGGGGCAGAGGGAGTACTGTAGAGAGGGGAGGGGAAGGAATGATGGGGAGGAAGGGTGGGGAGAAATGGGAGTAATGGGAGGGGAAAGAAAGGGGAGAAAGAAGTGATGGGGAGGGGAGGAAGGGTATATAGGGAGTAATGGGGAAGGTGGGGAGGGTAGAAGTAGTGGGGAGGAAGGGTGGGGAGTAAGGAGAGGGGGAGGAAAGGTTGGGGAGTAAGGAGAGGGTGAGGAAAGGGGTATAGGTAGTCATAGGGAGAGGGGAGGGGAGAGGGGAGGACTATAGTTGATTGGGAGTTGAGCGCTTTTGAGGGGAGACGAGGGTTGGGGAGGGGTTAGGGGGAGCTAGATAGGGGGGCGGTGGGGGGCAGGGGGTAATGGGAAGGCCGTGTTTAGATGTTGAGCTAAATGGGGAAAGGGTGGGGAGAGGAGTGGGAGGATGATAAGGAGGATGAGGAAGGACGTATGGAATGAAGGGATAGTAGGGAGGAGCGCTGTGAGGAGGGAGAGGGAGGGAGGGAAAGGAGGGAAGAGAGGGGGGACGGTGGGGAGGAGGGGTGAGGGAGGAAGGGAAGGTTGAAGGAGGAAGGGAGGAAAGGAGGGAGGTTAGGAGAGGGAAGGGAAGGGGAAGGGAGGGAAGGGAAGGGAAGGGAAGGAGAAAGGGAGGGAAGGGAGGGAGGAGGAAGGGAAGGAAGGAAGGGAGGGAGGAGGGGAGGAAGGGAAGGGAAGGGAAGGAAGGAGGGAGGAGAGGGAGGAGGGAAGGGAAGGGAGGAGGGAAGGGAAGGAAGGGAAGGGAAGGGAGGGAGGGGGGGGAAGGGGGAAGGGAAGGGAGGAGGAGGGAGGAGGGAAGGGGAAGGGAGGAGAGGAAGGGAAGGAAGGGAGGGAGGGAAGGGAAGGGGAAGGGAAGGGAGGAGGGAGGGGAGGGAAGGGAGGAGGTGGAGAGAAGGAGGAAGGGAAGGGAGGTGGGGAGGGAGGGAAGGGAAGGGAGGGAAGGGAAGGGAAGGGAAGGAGGTGGAGGAAGGGGAAGGGAAGGGAGGGTGGGAGGAGAGGGAAGGGAAGGGAGGGAAAGGAAGGGAAGGGAAGGAAGGGAGGGGAGGGAAGGGAGGGTTGGAGAGAAGGGAAGGGAAGGGAGGGAAGGGAGGGAAGGGAGGAGGAGGCATAGGGGGGAGAGATGAAAGATACGATGAGGGGAATAATAGCAAGAGGAGAGATATGAGAAGTAGATAAGGAGGTGAGAGAGGAGAGAGAGAGGAGAGAGAGGAGGAGAGAGAGAGAGAGAGAGAGAGAGAAGAGAGAGAGAGAGAGAGAGGAGAAGAGAGAGAGAGAGAGAGGGGGATAAGAGAGAGAGAGAGAGAGAGGAGAGAGAGAAGAGAGAGAGAGAGAGAGAGAGAGAGAGAGAGAATGACTAAGATACCTTTTTCTCTCTTTTTTTAATTATTAGAAGAAAAAAACATTAAAACTATTAATAATTATATGATCGGCTAAGATACGTGATGACGATGATCATTTTCCTCATTACCGCCATCATAAAAATAAGAGTAATGAACAATTAAGTGGAAAAAATCTAAACAAAAAAAGGAAAACAGGAAGACATGTAAAAAAAAATATATGGTTATGATAATGATGGCTTAAAAACCCAACAGATCATTCACTATTACCACCACCACTCACCACCTTCACCACCACCACCACTACCACTCACTCCACCACCACCACTACCCTAGTCCTGCCCCCCACCCCCCTAGTTACCTCACACTACATACTCTATACCTAGTGACCCACATCATACCCTCCTTCCACACCTCCCCATGTCCTCCTCGCTTCCACACCTCCCCATGTCCTCCTCGCCTCCACACCTCCCCATGTCCTCCTCGCTTCCACATCTCTCCATGTCCTCCTCGCTCCCACACCTCCCATGTCCTCCTCGCTTCCACACTCCCCATGTCCTCCTCGCATTCCACACATCCCCATGTCCTCTCGCTTCCACACCTCCCCATGTCCTCCTCGCTTCCACACCTCCCCATGTCCTCCTCGCTTCCACACCTCCCATGTCCTCCTCGTTTCCACACCTCTCCATGTCCTCCTCGCCTCCACACCTCCCCATGTCCTCCTCACCTCCACACCTCCCATGTCCTCCTCGCTTCCACACCTCCCCATGTCCTCCTCGCTTCCACACCTCCCCATCTCCTCCTCGCTTCCACACCTCCCCATCTCCTCCTCGCTTCCACACCTCCCCATGTCCTCCTCGCCTCCACACCTCCCCATGTCCTCCTCGCTTCCACACCTCCCCATGTCCTCCTCGCCTCCACACCTCCCCATGTCCTCCTCGCTTCCACACCTCCCCATGTCCTCCTCGCCGGCCGGAAGCTTCAATCTCCCCTCCCGGCTCACCATCAAAACCTTGGCTTCTGTCTCCTCAACTCCTTCATGCATACCTACAGGTGTCTGCCGCTGCTATACTATCATTAGTGTTAAAGATAAAAACTTACTATTAATTTTTACTATTAACCCCTTCACGCCCAGAACGTAATTTCCATTGTAATTTGGGCACCATTTGACGATTTTTAGTGAATATAAGCAATGTTTTAGTAGATATGACCTGTTTAGTATCCTTGTCCACTGACTAATTTGGTTTCTTCAGTTATTTTTCGTAATTTTATGGCTCGACAACAAGACAATTTTATATAGCAAAGGAAAGAAAGATCTGGGCGTGAAGGGGTTAATCTACTACTACTACTACTACTACTACTACTACTACTACTACTACTACTACTACTACTACTACTACTACTACTACTACTACTACTACTACTACTACTACTACTACTACTACTACTACTACTACTACTACTACTACTACTACAAAGGAAAGAAAGATCTGGGCGTGAAGGGGTTAATCTACTACTACTACTACTACTACTACTACTACTACTACTACTACTACTACTACTATATACTACTACTACTACTACTACTACTACTACTACTACTACTACTACTACTACTACTACTACTACTACTACTACTACTACAAAGGAAAGAAAGATCTGGGCGTGAAGGGGTTAATCTACTACTACTACTACTACTATTACTACTACTACTACTACTACTACTACTACTACTACTACAAAGGAAAGAAAGATCTGGGCGTGAAGGGGTTAATCTACTATTCAGTATTATTATTGCTTCTTGACTAATACTGTTGGTAAGGTTTCGGTAGAGGCCATTCACCGATTTCGAGGCCGAAACTTAGTTTTCGTGAAAAGTTTTGATGTGTATTGGAATGAATCTGGCAGTCGTTTTTGTCGGAAAAACATTTTAGTTTACAGGGGTAGGGGTGCCCGCCCCCCGCCCCGCAAACCTTGCTCCGCTTTGCACTGCCATACTATTGATTATTTGTATATTTTTTATATCATGTTTCTAGTTAATGCAAACCCCACCTCTAACCTAACCTAACCTAACTAATCTAATCTGATTTAACCTAACTTAACCGTTTCTGGGTGAAATAACTCTAGATTTCGGTAGTACATGTAACGCCATTATGATTCAATTGCGCCATGGGAAATGGGTTTAAAAATACTCAGAATGAAGAAATCTACACGATGATGTAGGTAAAAATCCTAGGACTTTTGAAAGACCACTACCGAAATAATACCATAATGCCCACTACCGAAATAATACCATAATGCCCACTACCGAAATAATACCATAATGCCCACTACCGAAATAATACCATAATGCCCACTACCGAAATAATACCATAATGCCCACTACCGAAATAATACCATAATGCCCACTACCGAAATAATACCATAATGCCCACTACCGAAATAATACCATAATGCCCACTACCGAAATAATACCATAATGCCCACTACCGAAATAATACCATAATGTTAATAACACTGATGGTAATGTGTTTTCGCGTCACCGGCATTCTCTGTCACCGTAACCATGGTAGCCAAGGATACAGCACAACGCTTTGCCCGTATTCCTGTAACCACGAACACAGAACAAAATAGTTTGAAATGTAATAAAAGATCGTAACAGAATTCAGCGGAACATTTTATATATATTTCCACCTCTGTACACTCTCTGCTCTCACATAGTCACAACCTTTCCCGGGACATTTATGTTTTAAGGACTGTTATGTAATATAGAACGAATGGAATGGATGGCGCCACTTTGCGGTGCACATCACTTTGTTATTGTGGCCACGTATAGGGTAAATGGCCACACATATAGCCGAGGACATAATATTATAGCACATATAGCCGAGGACATATAGCACATATAGCCGAGGACATATAGCACATATAGCCGAGGACATATAGCACATATAGCCGAGGACATATAGCACATATAGCCGAGGACATATAGCACATATAGCCGAGGACATATAGCACATATAGCCGAGGACATATAGCACATATAGCCGAGGACATATAGCACATATAGCCGAGGACATATAGCACATATAGCCGAGGACATATAGCACATATAGCCGAGGACATATAGCACATATAGCCGAGGACATATAGCACATATAGCCGAGGACATATAGCACATATAGCCGAGGACATATAGCACATATAGCCGAGGACATATAGCACATATAGCCGAAGAAATAATATAATAGAACATATAGCACAAACCTAATGTAAATGGCCACACATATAGCCGAGGATATAATATTATAGCACTGATACCCGAGTGTTTTATATTTATTGTTTCATTATCATCATTATCATAATCCCGTAGCGCGGGTGTGGGTGTGGTGGTTTGTGCGCTCAGTTCTCACCGCGAGTCATGATGTTGAAATCTTGGGTATATATATAGGGCTTGTCTTCTTTCACACTACGGCCTCTCCATGTTTACTTCTACTACTACTACTACTACTACTACTACTACTAC